>ML778672.1:711308-748149 GCA_009831015.1 Picea engelmannii
GGCAAACACCGAATCTCTGAACTCCTTCTCATTTTGAGAAAGTCCTCCTGTAGATGCCATTTTCTTCCTTGAGATGAGCTCTTCCCTGGCTAACATGCAAAACTCAAATCCAAACGTCAACTAGCTCTGATACCACTTGATCCATGGATCTTTTGATGACTTATGGTTGAGTTTTAATTTTGCATGCATTAATCAACCATTTGAGAAACTCAGTGAAAGAATGAAGAAAGAAGAGGAATTATGACAGCCATATATACATTTGCAGATCTGAAATGAAATAAAAGACAACAAACCATAACATGCAGATTGATAACGGAGTTCGACACAACTTTTCCTATGTCTCTGGGCCTTTTCTCTGTGGGGGAGGCTTCTTTATTTCTGTTCAAATGCTTAAAAGTACATCGCTGCAATGCCAAATGGCTACAAGACTGATCTGGTCATGTTCTTCCAGATCTCCAGAACCATGCAAAGAAAACGGCACGCAAAACGGACGTCCGGAGCTCCCAGAAGTGGTCCGACAGCGTCTCCTCCTCAAAAGCTTCTTTGCCTCAAAATGGATTTGGCTTGGCTTCTCCTCAGCATAATTCTGCTCTGAATGCCCCCAATTCCCTCCCCATGGCCTCAAACAAGCCTGGTTTATATAGATGGGAAGGTAGTTTCTCATCTCCAACTTCCTCCAAGAAGTTAGGCTCCAAAACTACCCAATAACTCCCAAAAATGGATTAATTACATTAAAAATGGGCTAAACAATAATTAAAACCCAAAATCAGTTAAAAAACCCACTTTTTAACTATAATATAGTTAAATACGGGCATAAGCCCCCAAGCCCTGGCGCACACCCCTCTTGGCAAGGTCATATGGTGCCATGTGGCCACGCGCTAGCCCAAAGGCTAAGCGCGGGCCACCCCTTTTACGCGCTCTGTTGGATCGGCCCCCGGTCGCATGTCAAGTGTACAGAACCATGGCTAAACCCATTGTAAAAACCGTTTAAAACCACATTTGAAACCCACGCCCCCATTCCACATAGGGCATGGTCACATACCAAAATCAAACGACCATGGGCTGGGGCTAAGCCCCGGCCCGACCCCCTGCCAATTGTAACATATACGAAAGTTAAATATAAATCAATTCATATATATAACAAGCAATAAACGGTGGCATGTCGGTCGAGCGGGACTTTGCGAAGGCGCTTGGGTGTGGAGAGGTTCACGGTTCGAATCCGGTCGGCTACCAAAATTTTTTATTAACAAACCAAAACCAAATAGACCAATATTGGGGTGCCACGTGGCAGCCCATGATTGGGCCACATGGCACCCAATCATTTGACCAGAAAACTGCCATGTGCCAGTCGCCCATTGGTCCACATGCCTGCCACTTGTCGAAATTCGTACTACCTCATCATCCACCGTACATCTTCCATGTCATCCTGCCACGTCAGCTGCTGACGTCACCCGTGCCACGTGTCACCCTTATAGTGGTGACATGTATCACCTCGAGATTGGTCCAGCCGTACGCCCAAATGTCGAAATATACCTGCCACGTGTCACTCCCTGGAGCCATGTAATGACCCTTAATTATTAAGATGATTAATTTAATAAATAATCCTAAAAATTAGCTAAACTATAATTAATTATTAAATAACCTTAACTAATTATCCGTTATTAATTAATTATTTTTAATTATGATTAGTTTAAGTATGATTAACTCTTTAATTAAGGGTTAATGATTAATTTGATTATTAATTAATTAATTGATTAATTAAGTATTAAACAAAAGGGGGATAATAAAATGTAATGATTAAATTGGGTTACGTATCCCATAGGGGATAACGTAACCAATACGTAAATGGGATAATATATTTAAATGAATGGATAAGGTATTAATAAAGCGATAAGGTATTTGGTGGGGGGAGTTAATGCAGGAAGGGCGGTGAAGGAGGCATAARGGAAGTGGAGAAGGATTTTGGGRGGGATTCATTSGAGAGGGGTGGAGAAGRATTTTGGGGGAGAACTCTGAGTCTTGGACCAGRGAGAGATYTRTGTTTGGGATTGACACAGTGASCRGRGTTGCTAGAGGTTTTGGGCTCGGAGGGCCAGGATATCCGTAGATATCCTGGAGCTAGGTCGTTTTCCTAGTTGGCAGGGTGGACAATGGTTTTGGGCAATTTTTTTTTGTGTTGCAACAGGACTGGGTTGAGTAGCAGGTAGCAGGAGAGCAGCAGCAGCTGGCAACGAAAATAGCATCAGAATCAGGTACCCTGTTGAATTATGCATTTATTTATTCTGCTATGAATTCATTATTATTTGATGAATCTAAATTGTTTAAGTTGTTGGTATGAAGATCGATATTATGTTGAATAGATATTGTATTATGTTGTTAAGAAATAATTGCTCGTGAAGATAACAATGTTAGATATATGTTCATGGGCATTACAAGCCACCACATGTTGTCATCCAGAATTTCCACGTCAGCGTACGGACCTGCCACGTCAGCATCCGTACGGACTGTACGGACTGCACAGTCAACAATTTTTTTTGCCTGTTTGACTTTTCGGACAGAATGCGATATCTTCTCCATACGGACTCCATTTGACAAAGTAAATATACCGCCGAAATCAGGAAGATGAGATAGACGCAATGGCACAGGTTTTGTCGCATTCCGAGCACTTTCATTTTTGAGCATTTTTCAAGCCCTGTCAGGCTTCTGGATCCGATTTCGGATCAATTGACCTCTCCTATATTCTCTAATGGAGTGCCTCAATCTTAAGAAACTAAAAATATCTTCTTAGATAGAAAAAATCAGATGGGATTATCATCTTGCAGGATTTTTACCCTAAATAAATCTTATCATCATGTAGCATATGATTTTGATATCCTAGAAGATGACATATGGAATACTATTTAGAAGTCAAACCTCTAGCCCAAGGTGACCAATTTCCTCTGACAGGTCACTCACAAGAAGATCCTCAATGGGATCATCTCCATAGAAGGTGCTTCTTTGGCCCTGGGATATGCATGTTATGTAATCAAAATTAAGAGTCCATGGAACATCTCAATTCATGTTCCTTTAGAAAAATTATCTAGGACCATGTAACCATCTCCTTTCAGCAACCTGACCACATCAAGGACTCCATCAAATCCACCATCATTTCTTGGAGAAACACTTTCTTTTACAACCCTATTCTCAATCGCATACAACAAATCTTCCCAAAATTTTTACTGTGGGAGGTCTAGAAGGTGTGTAATGGAAAAATATTCAAGGATGAGTCCCAAAATTTGACTTTTATTTGGAGCAGGATTACACACAACATTGAAGAGACTATCCTAAAATAAAAATGGGACCCCAAAGACCTCAAATGTTCACCTCGGGAGAAATATCTTCTCTCTTTTTGGATACCCTGTTAGCCCCCTCTCTCTCTTTCCTCCTCTATTCACCCCTCCAAACCTTCCATCCCTTTTTCCTAGTATTCCCCCCCTTCTAGTTTCATTAATCCCAATTTTGATGGTGCTTCCAAAGACAATCCAGGGCCCGCTAGTTATGGAGGAATATTCTAAGATAGTTCAGGAAAAATTCTTCGAATATTTTATGGTCACTTAGGAATCAATTCTGACAATGCATCTGAAATCTAGGCCCTTATTTAGGGTCTTCAAATCACCTGCATGCACCAGTTCTCCCAAATTTATGTGGAAGGTGACTTCAATATCATTATTCATATGCTCTCCAAGCTCTAATGGGGTTCTTCTCCATCCAATATCTCCACCCATTGGTGTTTGGAGACATTCATTGATCTCCTTGGCTCTATCCTACCTTGTATCTCTTCTCTTATCCCTTTTCATGTTAAGCACAAGGAAAGTAAAGTGGCTTATCTCCTTTCCAATGTCATCTTTGGTGATCCCCTTGTGTCTATTGACTCGGTCTACGAAGAGTTCCCTTACCTTCCTCTCAATTAGAATTTTTTTTATCTTGCACAATTTGATGTCTCCCCCTTGACTGGGGTTTCACCTATGTAACCTACACGCCCCCTAGGTTCTCTTAAAGGGGTGGGGTATCAAAAGTTTAATTTTCCTTATCCACCTTGAAGCCTCTTTTCGAGGGAATCATTGTATTTTTCTCATCGAGATATTTACAATGACCATAACCATGCTCAAATCCGAGATTTGGATCAAAAGTTATATCTTCCTAAAGTCTCAAGCCTTATTGCCTAACCCTATCATGCCCACGTGGCATCCATGTGGTTCAACTAGTGCATACCTAGTTGCTAACGTGGCTAATGAAACTACACCCACATGGTAATTTATCCACCGAGGCCCCCAACCTATCGACCCTCATCCCCTCCACGCTCATCACCACTGAATTCTCTCTCTATGTCAATATCCGACATGTCAGTATCGGCCTACCAGATATTGACCCATTCCAACACCACCCGAATCACACTCAGTCGATATCTCAACATATAGCTTACCACTCGTACCAATATTTTTCCAACTCCTAATATGCGATAATCTAATGGGGGTTCAATATTATTATTAATTTTAAAAGATAATAATTCATCCATATTGGGCCCCAGGTCTATCACGTATCATATGCACCTCCATTTTCAATCCCCCGATGCATGATATACAGGTGGGGTTTTATTATTAATATAATAACAAGATATTATACTGTATCGTCCATATCATCCTGGGATAAACCAAACTCACGTGTTCCTTCAAATCTCAATTCCTCGATGCCCGATGCCTGATGGACCAGTGGGTTAGGAAAAGGGAGTGTTTCACACTGAATAGTGAAGCCCCATTTTAACCGTAGATATCAATGGAGGATGTGGATTTTTGATCCCCTCCGCTATTCGGCAATTTGAGAATTTGACAACAATTTTGGAACCCCCGAAGCCTAGAAACTTCCAAAGTGCCGAAACCTTTGCTAATACATGGTCTTAGATCACGGTTTTCAGCCTGAGGTCATGAGGAAGACCCCACTAGTTGGTTCAAGTGCATAGTGAGAGATGTAAATTTTGGGGAAGTTGATTAAGAGGGTTTTTCTTAAGTACGGGACCAAAAATGAACCAGGGAAAGCGAAAATTTGATGCCCCATCCCTAGAAGGGCTCTTTAAGGGGTTGTGTATGTTACAATGGTTCTCAAAGCCTCAAAAATTTGTTTCTTGGTACACCAGGAAACCATGGCAGATCCCAAAGCGAAGCAACACCCAGAGGTTCCCTTCATGTCCACTTTTCTCCCTACCCAATTGCAGTCATTATATCATTGCAATATCATGTCAATAATGGAAGTATATCTCAAACCATTTCCAACTATGCCTCCCAGGTATCTCAACACATGCTTCACAACAATTCAGTGTGTATGTCTCGACTGACTCATAAGTTGGCTAAGTGCACTCACTGCATAGAAAATATCTAGTATGGTGTTACCCAGATACATCAATGATTTAATAAGCTTTCTATACAGGGTCAGATCAATATCATCAGAATTGGAAGAGGACACACTTATTTTCTTTAGATTTGTCACCATTGGTGTAGACGTGGGCTTATAGTTCAACATCCCAAACTTCTTCAATATCTCAACTGTGTATTTCCCCTAACTCAAGAAGATCTCATCAGTTCTCTACCACACCTTTAGTCCCAAGAAGTGGTGCACCATACCAAGGTCCTTTATCTCAAACTCAGAGGCCAACAGATACTTGCATTCAACAGTAAATCTCTTTGTACCGGTGAGGAATAAATCATCAATGTAGAAGAACAAAAATGAGGGACTTGTTGACGATTGAAAACGTCAACGTAATTTCACCCGCAAAGTGTTGATAAAGCCTATTATTATATAAGACTAAATAATTCTAGTAGCTTGGACCCCCTTGAACTTTTGAAAATCGGGTCTGATCATTTTCAATGGTAGGATGATGTGTTAGGAAGTTTTACTTGGTTGTTGAAAATATGGTTGTCATTGGTATCAGTTAAGATTTGATATGTCGTTCCTTCATGATACTATATCATTCTATTCATTTATGACATTTGTTCTTCTTGCACCCGTACAACAAAAATATTTGTCAAAATTACAGAAGGGCATTTAAAGGAAAAGTAAAAATTGTATCTAAGAAAAAAAGGGGAAAAAAACCTAGCTCTGTGATACTATATAAATGAAATACTTGTTGATAGTGGTTAAGTCCTAAATAACACGAAAATGGAATTTAAAAAAAAATGTTAATTTTGACATGCATATCATGGAAGTTTTGGTGCCGCATTCTTGGCAAGTGATAATACATGGGTTATGTGTTGATTGATGCAATCGGTGGACGATATGCATATGTTATAAACCTTGGTGATTTATGGAAGTAATGGCTTTGCAATTTTTTATGGTGGTTGTGCTATTGGTGATGATTATGTTGTATAGCGGTCAAGCGATTCATTTGAATTATAGCATGGGTGGGACATGTGGCAAGGTAACAACACAAATGGTTGAGTGTGGAACTTGGATTATGCTATGGTTTAATGAGTTGATATTCTCGATGCATTGGTTGATTAATGGTGTTAATGAAGGCTCATTGGAATGTACTATGGAGTAAATGTGATATGGGTGGAGGCAACATGCATTTATTGCATGTCACCTTTACCCTTCCCCTTGGACGCCACCCTCATCAGACTATTGTTTGATCTGGCTGTTGTGCTCACGCTTAATATTTTCAGCACAGTGAAACCGCTTGACCACTTCTCGTCTTAAGGTTTTCGATTGACAGGTATGTCTCTTTTGGCCATTCTTGACTTCACTCTGGTTATGAAATGTTTTTGGTTCAGTTGTAGGGGTTTGTGTTGTCCTCAGTGTTGAAAATGTGTGGTTTCGTCTTTGAATGGAAAATCTATGGTTCTGCGTAAAATTGTTGTGAGTTTATCAGAGTTGGTGGTCTTCCTGGGTGATATTCTTGTTACCACTGCGTTTTGTCAAGGTTTTTTATTTAAAAGGTTGATTGGATGATTGTCTTTGCGGTTCCTGGGTTTAATTAGAACCCTATTCAACTCTGTCAAGGAAATGCCTCCTACTTACGAGCATCGTGGTCCTCCTTGAGTGCCTTCCTTTAGCCCTGAAGTTACACCATAGTCGATGCCCCCTCCCTCCTATGATGGCTACTATGAAAAGTCTTAAACCCTCCAGACTGGAGCTGCATAAGAACTCTGTCGAGCATGCTAAGATTATTGTGGCATGTTACTTAGAATGCGGGCTCATTCGTTATTAGTATAGAAATCATGTTAGTATGACTTTTGGCCAATACCTCTATGGAAATGTCATGATCCTGCATTGCCAATTGCACTTATAAAAGGTTCACAGGCACAGCCTATTGTCAAAAATCAGTTATTTTTTTTTTTTATGAAAGGGCCTCTGTCGTTTCGTTTTGATTCGTGAGTATACACCGTTATCACACTTGTTTGGTCGATTGTTTTCCCTTACCACGGTGCCAAATTGTTGGTTATTATACAGCCATTAGAAAGGTGCTTATGATGTTTGGATAATAGTTGGCATTGGTCACAGGGGTTTGGTGTTTTTCACACATGTCGCATCCTGTAGATGATTTTTTTTTTTTAGAATTAGAAGATTGGATTGGATATTTCCACTGCATGTTTTGTCATTGGGAGAATACAGTTGAATGTGTGAAGCCTGGTCACTCACATGAGACTTAATAAATAGCTCAGAATGAGGTTTTTGAGTTATATCATGGTCATATATTGTTGTGTGGTTATGGGAATTATTACACTATGAAATTCTCTCAGTTGTGCACCGCGTATAATATGGATGGCTTGTTTTGTATGCCCAGTAATACCCCCTGAATTCTAAGTGCGTTGTCTTTTTGCAAGTTTATCACTATAGATGATAGTTATGTGGGATGTTTAGCTCGGTTTTAAGTCGCACTAAGATACTTGTTTTAAAGTGGCATGGTTACATGGTTTTGGAAATTTGTTCCTGCATAGCCTATGTCTAAATGATGACTGTTGGTTATAGTCAATTGCCTTTCAGGCATGGCATGTGAGGTTTTGATTATTTTGATATTTCTATCGCATATATATGTATGGAAATGAATATTATTACAGATCTTGATTGGCCCTATTAACAAAAGTAGTGGCTTCATTATTATTTTTTGTAAACACTACTTTCAAATATAGACGTGGATTGGGGAAATTTATGGCAATGATGGATGTTATTGGTTATATATTGAGTGTTGTTGTTGACTATTATAACATACAAAATGTACAAATAAAAGGAACATAACCTCTTACAAATTGTGTGAAGTACCTCTGTTTTGTAACGGCATTGTGTTGGATATTAATGGACAATGAAATTAAACAAATACACATGAATTATTACTCAGTCATCTAATTGTTGGTCGATGCATATTTTTTTACAACAAAATATGTTATGGATTGCTTGATTAATCTCATGAACATTAAACATTTGTTTTCCCCTTCATTATCTCATTTTCCGCTAATTATAAACCCCTCACATATCCCATATTCATTTTCTTCACCCCTTGTTCTGATATTGACCACAACTAAGTAAAATTATGTGTTATATTGGATAGAAGTGGCAGAATTTTGTGTGGATTGCAGTGATGTTTATTGGTTTTCTTACAGTTGATTGTTGTTATCATTGAGCAGTGACCATATCTCTCCCCTTTCATTATATCATATTTTCGGTAATTACAAACCCCTCATGTATCCCTAAACATTTTTTCCACCCTCCTGCTCATTGATTAAAATTAGAACAATTTGTATGGATTGGATTGCATGAGCCTGATACATTCTGAGCCAAATCTATTTTGTATTTTTAAGGAGTTGTCATGCATGGTTATTTAAAAGACTATTTTCTAATTGTTAACATATGTAGGATGAGTTTTTTTAGTTGGGGAAGCCATGGCCGAGGAAACAGAGGTAGAGGTAACTAGAACCGAGGCCCAAGGAGGCCTAGGTTCTCAAAACATTTTGATGTTGATACTGAAGATCTTGGCCAATTGTTCCATGTTGGGTTATTTAATTGGATTTGATAGGGAATAGTTCAACCAAGGCCTGAAAGGCCTCTCCTCCAAGCCCCTCAAACTCCTGATATACTTGTTCCTCCTCATGTCTCTTTATAGCCCGAAGTCTCGGAAAATGATGGGTGGCGGGATATTGTTCACTTGACAGTCTCCCAACACCGTGGCTGGCCAAACTTAACCTTGCCTTCTCCCCCACCTTTGAACTCCATTTACCAAGCTTCCCCTAACCACTCACCAGTGCATTCCTCCCATTCCAGCAAGAGATTGAAGACTGAATCCCACTATGCATTTGATAGAGGAAAAGTTGTTGCTACCCCTTCCTCACCCTCCAGTGACTCTGACAAATCCGTGTCTTCACTGATGCATTTGAGGGATCATTTTTACCACGTGATCAGTGAGATGAAGCCTAAAGGCTCTACCCATCTCAAAGCAATTTCAGGGAAATCAGGAGGTGACAACAACAACTAAGGAAGGGTTGCTTCACATACTGGAAAATATGGTTTTTAAATTTTATGTTATTTTTTTTTTTATGATAGCGGACTCCATGGATTTTGGACAACATGTTTTATTTTGGATATATGAGTATTAGTTTGAAGTATTTTCAAGTTTATGAGCTAAAATTGTGAAAGTAAAATATGTTTTGAAGGGAGGCACAAGGGGTGTGTTTGTTTAACAAATGGATTATGTTATGATGTGATGATTGTTATCACTAAAGGAGTCACAAGGGGGTCCCACCTATTAGTTATTATTTAATTTTGACCCTATCATGATTATTACTTCCCCCCCCCACTCCTTAACTAAAGTTAGTTAAATCCTTATGTTAGCTTAACTAATAAGTTAGTTCAACTACTATAACCAATTCTAAATTGTTAAAATCTTAACTAAGGGGAGGCACAAGAGGAGGATAGAAGACAGAGCATTCTAAGGTTTTCTCTTTGAGTTTATGTTGAGATAGTTTAGTTTTCATTCATTCATATAATCATCACAACCTAATTCTCTTTTCTGATAACATGGTCTTATTGTAGACAACAATATTCAGGGCTAAATCAAATCAATTAGACACTTGTTCTTTAGAGGTGTTGATCCATCTTTGATAGTCTGTGTAGACTTGTCTGTTTATGAATTAATTTTCATGACTAATGAAGGCTATTGTGCAGAGTCGAGTGGGCAGCAATCTGTGGCAAGCTGATCTAGCTTTTAGAGTTTAGTTTTGGTTTTCTGTCAGAGGTCTTTTTGTATGTTCCATCGGGGATTTCTAAGTTTGACTTTGGTCCAATATTTCTGTGTCAAGTTTTGTAAAGACAACAACTCTTTGGTGAATTGGAATGAAATAAAGGATTGCTTTATGTCTCATATATCTTGAGTATCATCTTGGTGTCTTTACTTTTGTTCTTTCATTTAATTCAGCAACTGATATGTTCAAAAAAATACATAACAAGTGAATTTCCAACAAGCTTTTGTTGATAAAATACTAGCCTAAGCACTTGTAATTAATACTTGTGAGTTAGGATATACATTTTTGTTGGCTATAAACATAGGGTGATATTCCTGTCTACTTTACTTTAGCCAAGTAAAGTATGAAAATGCTTGAGTAAGACCAATTCATATCTTTTCCTCAACATTTATTTGGCGACCATACTAGGGAGATCTTCGATATCTCTCCGATTAATTTTTATACTCAATTTTCATCAATATATATTTATTTTTCTATTTTTGACTCTTGGACTGTTTGCTATCAATGACTGTTCATGTCGCAAGGCATCCCAATCTTGAGCCCGGTCTCCAAGACCATACCAACATTTCTTTGAACCTATTTCATACCATCTTAGACACTGCTAGGAACCGTGTTGAGCTTAACCATTCTTGGGAAGAAATTGAGAGAGATATTAGTGTCCAAGAACAATTGGAAGATAGACATAGGCAGCCCAGAAATCAGAAATAACCTTTTGTTTATTCAGTTTTGGCCTTTCTTTCATGTCCTTAGATTCTCATGCTTCTAGAAGAAGTAGAGGCTTGTCACCTAAAATCAATCCTATTGATGAAATAGGAAGAAGAAACGTTGTGTTATCTGCCCAACAAAGTGCTCTAAGGAGAACTTTATCTGATGCTTCCAGCTCGTCTTTCTTTCCCTCATATATCATCCACATAATGGCATCTAGTGGTGGATCTGGTGGCACTGGAAGTGCTCCATCTTCCCAATCTTCATCGTCATCAATGATTGGTAACTTGTATAGCCACCATATCCCTATCCAATCTATTATAAACACCACTAAAGTCATTAAAAAGCATGGCCTTTTTCATTTCGAAGAAGATGCCATGACCACACCATGGCATGCGTCCTCTCCTCTTAACCTAGCACCTTCTACTCGGTCGCTTCCGAAGTTTAAAGAGCATTTGCCTAAGTTTTTGGGAAATAACACTGTCAGTACTAATGAACACCTAGTGGCATTTTCTAATACTTGTCATAATATAGGGGCTAACGACAATTACTCTTACATTCACTTGTTCGTCAATTCCTTGGAAGGAAAGGTTATGACCGAATTTTTTGACCTTCCTCCTAAGATCCTCTCTACTTGGGAGGAGTTAATTTATTGGTTCTGATCCACTTATGGGCAATTCAAAAGCCCTGCTGAGAAGTTAAGGGAGTATAATAACGTCACTTACAAATATGGTGAGGCCATCAGGTCTTTCAACTTGCGATTCACCAAGTTGTATAATAAAATCCCCAAACTTATCCGCCCTCAGAACCAAGCTACCTTCATTCATTACTACGATTCATTGCCTTCTCATTTCCATCACAGGATTGAAGAAAGGGCCATTGATAATCTCGGTTCCGCTCTACACACTTGCTCAGAGTAAGAGGAACAGCTTGAACGAACTAGTCTACCCTAGGGAGAATCAATTAGACAGACAAATATGTTCACTCTCTTACAACTAGTACAAGATATGAACAACTGTATGATATCTTTTGAGCAGAAAGGTACTGTCAACCCTCTCACCCCTGGAGCTTCATCCTCTTTTGCCCCTCCTTTTAGAGGTCCGGTTGAAAATAATTTCCAGCCAAAGGCTATCCTTTCTTGAAGTTGGTGTAACTTTTGTGAGGAAAACCATGAAGAAACCACATGTGAGGTAAGGAAGAGTGCCAGAGACAAGATCTTTGGTAAAATACCAGAAGCCACTATCGTTGTCCTAGATTTTGGTGAGCCAGAAGATGTCATGGTCATCAACACTAGAAACAAATCCTATGCCCCAAAAGGCAAATTTGACCCTCCTCACATTTCTCCTAGCCCAAGTTCATCCTCAACCGTTGTTGCACCCCAGGCTCCTAAAATTCCTGAGAGTCAAAAAATCACTCCCTCTTCCAAATACAATATCTTGAATCAATTGGCCAACACTAACGCATATGCTACCCTCTTAGACATGGTTGTTGTCCCTGAACAACAGATGCATCTGAAACAATTCATGGAAGGAAAATCTTCCGTTGTAGCCAATATTTCCGAAGAGGTAGATGAAGAGGATTCTTCTATAAATAAAGTAGGTGTACATAATTTTAGCTACCCTGTAAAAACAAAACCCCCTTTTTTATTTCTATAAAGATCATGGATAAAATTTCCCATTGTTTCTTCTTTGATGGTGGTTCGGGCCCAAGTGTGATGTTGAAGATTATTATGGAAGAACTAGGCTTGTCTTGTACAAACAAAAATGTCAGGGGCATGCTCTCCTATACTAGTCTACAACAAACAACCATAGGCGAGATTAAGGATGTAACCTTGGTTTTATGTGCTCATCCTGAGATAAGGACAATCCTCGACATTCGGGTGATCGATATGCCTATAAGAAATTACTCAATTATCTTGGGGAGAGATTGGAAATACATAACAGGTGGATACTTCTTGCTCGACGGGACACATTTATCCATTCCTCGAAATGGAAAGAATTTCACCCTACATAGACAGTATTCCACAATCTAGTGTAAACTATATCGAAGAAGACCTAGGAGTGTGTACCATATTCACTGGAGAGGATAATATTCCTCTTGAAGGAATTTATTTAGAGGATGAATTGTGGCATATGCACTTCGATGGTTCACACTCAAATGAGGGTAATGAGGCTGGTATTATCTTGGTTTTCCCTGTAGGAATGATTCATAATCTGTCATACAGGTTGGAGTTTGCTTGCTCAAGAAATGATGCTGAATTGGAAGATTTGTTTTTAAGCATTGAGAACTCCCTTAATCTTGGTTGTGGTCACCTTTCTGTTTTCGAAAATTATGAGCTTGTTGTGAAGTTGATATGTAAGACATACTTTCCTAGCAACCAACTGATGGAACAATATTCCCAAACTGTTTGGGCACTTGTCTCAAATCTCCTATCTTTTAACATCACTCATGTTAGGAAGGAGTTGAATTCTATAGCTAATCGATTAGTTGTCTTCGCAACCTCTCCTACTCAATATATCTTGCCTCACTGGCCTGATTGTGCTTTCCAATCTCTACATCGTTCATACATTTCTGGAAATGAAGAATCATGGAAGACCATCCCTAACAATGAAAGCAATTGTGTTGTCACTCAAAATGAACCCCTCAAGCCTGAGGAGACTATATTTGTAGAAAATAATGAATTTCCTAAAGGCTTGACTCCTCTCGAGAGTTCGTTTTACTTGAGTGTTGTAGGCAAAAAAGATAAACAGGAAGAGGAGGAGCTACAACTGAAGGTGGTTGAAGCCATCCCCATGAACATTAGGACACCTGGATCTTCATTGAATGTTAAAATAAATGTCCAGGGTTTTAATAAGGAAAGATTAAAGTCTGTTTAATTACTCGGTATATTTCAAGAGGGTTTTTATTGGTTTGATATGGATCTTCGTGGTTTTGATCCAAGTCTTGCTCAACATACTATGAAACCAACTAGGCAAAAATGAAGACTTGTTAACTCTGCACTGAAAGCAACTTTTCATAGGGAGCCGAGGAATTTCTCAAGGACTAATATGTTATTTTTGGCCCACCCTAAATGGGTTTCCAAATGGGAACCCGCTTTCAAGACCATTGATAATATTAGAACCTGCATTAGTCTTTAGATTTTCAGGCAAGAAATTATGAGAAATCCTTTCCCCCCTCTCAGCATAAAATTGTTTTTGTAACACAATGTAGAGTTACACTTAGAGCCTTTACCTGACGGTTTGTTTGGTTACGATAAAATCAAGGTAAAAAGGGAAAATATCCACAAAACCACTTTCACTACTAATCGTGATACTATGTCTTACAATTGCCTACCCTCTGGCTTATTTGATACAAGTATTGCCTTGAGAAGGCCTATACACACAACTTTCGATAAATTGGTCAGTCTCCATGCTTATATTGATGATTTAATCATATCTGTCAAAGGGTTGATAGCTACATCAGGATTTCAAGAGTTAGGCCATTTCCGGATTACTTTTGTCTTAGACATTAACTCATAAATTTTAAAGGAATTACAGAGACAATGGTTTTCCCACACCATTAGCAGTCCTCATTTGAAATATTGCGAGGGGCTAGCGTGAAGATATTTTGCTAATGGTATTCTTCTGTTTACTAGTAGTTTATCTCCGCTTCCCAATTTTGTGCTCCTTTTCTGCTTTACAACACTTTGATTTCTACTTTCTGAGTTGAATTTTATTTTCTGCTTTCTGAATGGTTCTATCATTACTGCTGCTGTTTTGATTTATGCGTTGTTATTTCTGTTGGATTTTTGGTCTTTATCATCTTTTAGAGTGCTTGAATTAGGATGTTGGATCATGTTTTCCACAATGACACTCCTGCAAGCATTTGTAGTCTATACAAATCAAGCTTACACAATTGTTATGTTGTCATCTCTAAAGGACCCTTGGAAATTGCTATATATTTTTTCATTGCTATCATATAAAGAGTTGGTTGTTTCCTACTTCTTCTTGCCATTTCTTCATCCATCAAGATCTTAAGAGAAAATCTCCAAGTTCCCCATTTCAAGTTGAGAGCAATCTGCAGTCAAATGATTATGCATATAGTGGTAAAACATCTCATACTTAACTCTTTTCATGAGTTATTCCCAAATTCCCGGTCATCTTACCATTAAATCCGCTCACTTCCCCCTATTGCATAATCATTCAAGTTACATATTCTTGATCTGTGAAACCATGAGTTCTGAGTTCCAATCTATTGAAAATAAATTTCCATGTGGAGTCACCAGTTTGTTGACGATTGAAAATGTCAACGTAATTTTGCCTGCAAAGTGTTGCTAAAGCCTATTATTATATAAGACTAAATAATGCTAGTAGGTAGGACCCCTTGAACATTTGAAAATCAGGTATGATCATTTTCAATGTTAGGATGATGTTCTACGAAGTTTTACTTGGTTGTTGAAAATATGGTTGTCATTGATATCAGTTAAGATTTGAGATGTCATTCCTTCATGATACTACAACTTGCTATTCATTTATGACATTTGTTCTTCTTGCACCTGTACAACAAAAATATTAGTAAAAATTGCAAAAGGGCATTTTAAGGAAAAGTAAAAACTGTATCTAAGAAAAAAAGGGGAAAAAAACCTATCTCTGTGATACTATATAAATGAAATACTTGTTGATAGTGGTTAAGTACTAACTAACAAGAAAATGACATTTAAAAAAAAAATGTTAGTTTTGACATGCATATTGTGGAAGTTTTGGTGGCACATTCTTGGCAAGTGATAATACATGGGTTATGTGTTGATTGATGCAATTAGTAGCCGATATGCATATGTTATAAACCTTGGTGGCTTATGGAAGTAACGTCTTTGAAAATTTTTATGGTGGTTGTGCTATTGGTGATGATTTTGTTGTATAGTGGTCAAGGGATTAATTTGAATTATAGCATGGGTGGCACATGTGGCAAGGTAATGACACAAATGGTTGAGTGTGGAACTTGGATTATGCTATGGTTTAATGGGTTGATATTATTGATGCATTGGTTGATTAATGGTGTTAATGAAGGCTCGTTGGCATGTACTATGGAGTAAATGTGATATGGGTGGAGGCGACGTGCATTTACTGCATGTCACCTTTACCCTTCCCATTGGCCGCCACCCTCATCAGACTATTGTTTGATCTGGATTATGTGCTAATGCTCTAGATTTTCAACAGGGTGAAACCACTCAACCACTTCTCATCTTAAGGTTTTTGAATGATAGGTATGTCTCTTTTGGCCATTCTTGACTTCAATCTGGTTATGAAATGTTTTTGGGTCAGTTGTATGGGTTTGTGTTGTCCTGAGAGTTGCAACTATGTGGTTTCGAATTTGAATGGAAAATTGATGGTTCTATGTAAAATTGTGTGATTTTATCAAATTTGGTGCTCTGCCTGGGTGATAGTTTTGCTACCAATGTGTGTTGCCAAGGGTTTTTCTTTAAAATGCTAATTGGATGATTGTCTTCGCGGTTCCTTGGTTTAATTAGAACCCTGTTTAACTCTGTCAAGGAAATGCCTCCTATTCACAAGCATTGTGGTCCTCCTTGAGCATGTGCCTTTAGCCCTGAAGTTCCACCATAATCGATGCCTCCTCCCTCCTATGATGGGTACTATGCAAACCCTTAAACCCTCTAGATTGGAGCTACATAAGAAGTTTGTCAAGCATGCTAAGATTATTTTGGCCTGTCACGAATGGGGTCTCACTCATTATTTGTATAGCAGTCGTGTTAGTATGAATTTTCGCCAATACCTCTGTGGAAATGGCATGATCCCGCATTGCCAATTTCACTTCTAAAAGGTTCACAGGCGCAGCCTGTTGTCAAAAATCAGGTTTTTTTGTTATGAAAGGGCCTCTTTCATTTCGTTTTGGTTCGTGAGTATACACAGTTATCATGCTTGTTTGGTCGACTGTTTTCCCTTACCATGGTGTCAAATTGTTGGTTATTATATAGCCATTATAGTGGTGCTTATGATGTTTGGATAATGGTTGGCATTGGTCACAGGGGTTCGGTGTTGTTCACACATGTCGCATCCTGTAGATGATTTTTATTTTGAGAATTAGAAGATTGGATTGGATATTTCCACTGCATCTTTTGTCGTTGGGAGAATACACTTGAATGTGCGTAGTCTAGTCACTCACAGGAGACTTAAAAAATAGCTCAGAATGAGGTTTTTGAGTTATATCGTGGTCATATATTGCTGTGTGGTTATGGGAATTATTACACTATGAAATTCTGTCAGGTGTGCACAACATATAATATGGATGGCTTGTTTTGTATGCCTAGTAATACCCCCTGAATTCTAAGTGCATTGTCTTTTTGCAAGTTGATCATTGTAGATGACAGTTGTGTGGGATGTTTGGCTTGGTTTTAAGTCACACTGAGATACGTGTTTTACAGTGGCATGGTTACATGGTTTCAGAAATTTGCTTCTACATAGCCTGTGTCTAAATGATGATGTTGGTTATAGTCAATCGCCTTTTAGGCATGGCATGTGAGGTCTTGATTATTTTGATCTTTCTACTACATATATATGTATGGAAACGAATATCATTACATATCTTAATTGGCCCTATTAACAAAAGTAGAGGCTTCATTATTATTTTTTGGAAACACTACTTTCAAATATAGACGTGGATTGGGGAAATGTATGGCAATGGTTGATGTTATTGGTTACAAATTGAGTGTTGTTGTTGACAGTTATAACATACAGAATGTACGAATAAAAGGAATAGAACCTCTTACAAATTATGTTACAAATTGTGTGAAGTACTTC
Source organism: Picea engelmannii (assembly GCA_009831015.1). Classification (NCBI taxonomy): domain Eukaryota; kingdom Viridiplantae; phylum Streptophyta; class Pinopsida; order Pinales; family Pinaceae; genus Picea; species Picea engelmannii. The sequence goes on from ML778672.1 coordinate 729,070, forward strand.
AGTTTTGTAACGACATTGTGTTAGATATTAATGGACAATGAAATTACACAAATACACAGGAATTATTACTCAGTCATCTGATTGTTGGTCGATGCATATTTGTTTACTGCAAATTATGTTATGGATTGCTTGATTAATCTCATGAAAAATAAATCTTTGTTTTCCCCTTCATTATCTCATTTTTTGCTAATTATAAACCCCTCACATATCCCATATTCATTTTGCTCACCCCTTGTTCTAATATTGATCCCAACTAAGGAAAATTTTGTGTTAGATTGGATAGAAGTAGCATAATTCTATGTGGATTGTAGTGATGTTTATTGGTTTTCTTACAGTTGATTGTTGTTATCATTGAGCAGTGACCATATCTGTTCCCTTTCATTATATCATATTTTCACTAATTACAAACCCCTCATGTATCCCTGAACATTTTTTCCACCCCCCTGCTCATTGACTAACATTAGAACAATTTGTATGGATTGGATTGCATGAGACTGATACATTCTGAGCCAAAACTACTTCGAATTTTTAAGGACTTGTCATGCATGGATATTTAAAAGAATATTTGCTAAGTGTCAACATATGTAGAATGATTTGTTTCAGTCAGAGAAGCCATGGCCAAGGACACATAGGTAGAGGTAATTGGAACCAAGGCCCATGGAAGCCTAGGTTCTCAATACATTTTGATGCTGATTCTGAAGAGCTTGGCCAATTGTTCCATGTTGGGTTCTTTAATTGGATTGGAAAGGGAATAGTCCAACTAAGGCCTGAAAGGCCTCCCTTCTAATCCCCTCAAGCTCCTGGTATACCTGTGCCTCCTCATGTCTCTTTACAGCCTAAATTTCCGGAAAATGATGGGTGGCAGGAGATTGTTCACCCGATAGTCTCCCAACACCGTGGATGACCAAACTTAACCTTGCCTTCTCCCCCAACTTTGAACCCCATTGCCCAATCTGCCCCTAACCACTCACCAGTGAAATCCTCCCATGCCAGCAAGAGATTGAAGACTGAATCCCACCATGCATTTTATAGAGGAAAAGTTGTTGTTTCCCCTTCCTCACCCTCCAGTGACTCTGACAAATCTGTGTCTTCACGGATGCATTTGAGGGATGATTGTTCCCACGTGATCAGTGAGATAAATCCTAAAGGCTCTGCCTAGCTCAAGGTAATTTCAGGGAAATCAAGAGGTGATAACAACAACCAAGGAAGGGTTGCTTCATAGACTGGAAAATATGGTTTTTAAATTTTATGTTATTTATTTTTTTTATGATAGTGGACTCCATGGATTTTGGAAAACATGTTTTATTTTGGATACATGAGTATTAGTTTGAAATATTTTCAAATTTATGAGCTAAAATTGTCAAAGGAAAATAAGTTTTGAAGGGAGGCACAAGGGGTGTGTTTTCTTAACAAATGGATTATGTTATGATGTGATGATTGTTATCACTAAAGGAGTCACAAGGGGGTCCCACCTATTAGTTATTATTTAATTATGACCCTATTATGATTATTACTTCCAATCCATTAATCTACGTGTCCAAAGGCATAGATATCTACAATGGTAATTTCTAGGGAACACCATGTTTAACAACCAAATCTCATCTTCCCTTAGTCCTCGAAGCTTGTCTTCTATTACTACAACAATGGTTTTCCTTCCAATCTCATTGGTGGCCCTAATCCCAACTTGGACTATATTCCAGAAAAAAAGATGACATGGGTAGTTCCAAAAATTTCAAGAATACAAACATAGAAGAAGAAGGAGGGCTCACAAATCTATGGAAAGATGTTTGAGATCTCTCCTTAGGATCAGGCCCCAATGTGAACGTCTTCAAATTCCACCTTCCTCTCTCTAATTTATCAGAGATTTTGTAATACCCAACAATCCCTACATCATCACCATTGGGATCCAACACTAGCCCGCTCTCACCAGATGGACCAACGCCTATCTCACCTCCCTCCTAAAAATCTAGATCGTGAGAATCCACTTCACCCAAAATGGCCGAGAAAATTCCATTGCAAAACCCACCATACATAGTGATTATTTCTTTGTTCCTTCCCACATTGAACGCATGTCATTCCCTACAGTACATCACGGGTTTGAAACACTAGGAGCGGGGCACTTTGGCCTATGCATAAGAGAATAATGATTGTTTCAAGTCATAATACTTATTTGTTTGCAGAGTATGTTGAGACGGATATTCCTTGGGCCACCAAGGCTCTCGTTTCGAAACTCGAAGTCGTGAATATCTGGATAGGAAATGAGAGAGCCACTACCTTGTTTCTCAAATATCACTATGAGGATTTGTATGTTGTTGTGTTTGGAGAAAAAAAATTTCTTCTCTTGCCTCAAATGTGTTTAACCCTAATCGTCTGAGAATACTTTAGAGTATATGGAACAAATAGCCGCATTTCTCAGCAGTAAACAAGCGCAAAGGAAATTTGCATCCTCGGTCCACAATGATACATCGCACGGACCTTGATCTCTCGTGAATCTGTCCTCTAGAATGTGGTGCACCATCACAAATTTCCAATGCTTGCACTACCATCAATTCACTCTCACCTACCCAACCCGGGTACATGACCATCATGCCATCTTCAATCACGCTCAAATTCACCCTTTACAATTCTAAAAGATTAGACACGACTGTCTCAAAGGTATCACACTTGAATCCATACATATTCATCAAATGGATAGACAAACAACACATTATTGAAAACAAAACAACAAACATCTAATTTTCCTGGGCCCTCACATGAGGGAATCAAGCCCAGTCCTTCTCTGATACCATGTTGATTTTTCTATATAAGATGATATATGAAAGATTTTTTATTACAATGATGAGTGTTCCATATATAGAGAACATATGGTGACCATCCATGAAAGGATGCATCCCTTGGATAATAAATAACTATTTATTATTACTTATTATTTATATTATTTAATAATCAATAATTATATTATTAATTATTAATCTAGGAGAATGTCTTCTTGATGTTTTCCAAACATCAACAGTGGGTACTTATTCTTGATAGTCATTTTATTCAATTATCTATAGTCAATGCACAATATAGGTGTGACATCCTTATTTTTAATAAATAAGGTAGGTGCTCCTCAAGGAGACACACCAGGCCTTATGTATCCTTTCTCTAACATTTCTTTCAGCTATATTTTAAGTTCCACCAACTTTGGTGTGTTCATTCTATATGGAGATCTAGACATTGGTATTGCTCCTGACATGAGTTCAATTGAGAAATCAATGTCCCTCTTGGGGGGTAACACCAATATCTCTTCTAGAAACACATATTTTACTCCATTAACACTAGCTTATCTTCAATACTAGTCTTATTGTCTTCAACTGATTCTAGCACTTGTATGGAATATAAGGGGAATCCTTTCTACAACAATTATTTACTTGTAGTGTTGAAATATTTCTAACAAATATAGGTTTCTACACCCCTTGTAAGGTTCTTTTCTTTCATTACTCATATTCACACTCAAATTTCTTATTGTAATAGTCTAGTTTGGCTTTATGAGTAGCCATCTAATCCATGCCAATCAGAAACACCATATGACCTGAATGGAAGTATATTTAGGACTACTTGTGTGGGCATCCCATTCATGTCAAATTGGAATTCTTTAATAACTTCAGTTACCTTCCTTTTGGTTCATGTGGCTTGTTGTACCATCCATGAATTCTTATGTTTTTCCTTCTGTAAAACACATGCTTCAACATATTGTGGAGAAATTTAACTCAAATTAGATCCAAGGTCAATTAAAATTGAAATATGACGGTTGGAAAGTTTACCTTCTATTTCCACCACTTAAGCTTGGTGATTTGCTTGTTGATTCTCAAACATTGCATATATTTGTGGGATGCTCCTAGCCAAATCATTGACTATATTGGCTTCTTGGACACTATAGACCCTTCTATTATTATGTTGTCTATGAGAGCAGTCCCTCAACAGGTGCTCTTCTTCACACCCCCAAAATATTAGTGGTCCTTTCTTTGGGTCTTCAGTCTTTTCTATTAGGTGTGGATTGCTCCTAGCAACACTTTTCCTTTCTTATGGTGACTTCAAGTGTTTTGGGTTCATCAAATTCAATCCAATATTGTAAATACCATGGCATCCCACTGAGAAAACGTTGCATATTCACTTTCACATCCTTGATGTAAGGTACATACCTCATCAACTCAAGAAATTTGTTCACATAATTTTCCGTACTGAGCCTTCCCAACTTGAGTTCATGAAACTCCCTTATATTTTTGTCATAGTACCTCTTAGATATGTAATTTGTCCTGAAGCATTCCTCAAATTTCTTCCAAGTTAACTTTCTCTCATGGATACCTGTTATATTTTTAGGATCCTCCCACCAAATTGATGTTTTTCCATTCAGGTTAAATATGGATACTCTAGCCTTCATGTTATTAAAGTGGTCATGCACCCTAAAGTTTTTATTTAGTCACAATAACCATGCCTCTACTTCTTCCCCTTTTTTGATTTCTTCATCAAAATTAGGTGGCTTAGCCTTCTTGAATTCTTTGGGTATGGAACTCTTTGAATGATTCTTCCACTTCCTCTTTCCTTGAGACTCAAAAATAACCTCATCACTAGACAATTCCTTTGAGCTTTGTGTCTTCTCACGAGGGGGTTTCATGGATGAATCCTTGTTGGATGCATCCCTCTTGGCACCTTGTTGTTCCTTCTTCGAGGTACTTTTCCATGTATTATTGTTTGTTGGACTATGATTTTGAATTTTTGGTGGCCTTTGTGTCTTCTTGGACTGAGGCCTCTCAATATCACTAGTTGTTGGTCCATGTTGCAACTATCTTTGGATATGGGATAGGATTTGCAACAATATTGAATTTAATTCAGTTTTATTTTTTTTTCTCTAATGAGCCTTTCATTATCATCCTTAAAGATTTTAATCTCAACCATTAAAATCCTTACAATTTATGCTAAGTTTGGAGGAGTTTCCACCATCCTCATATCATCTAACTCTTCTTATATATTATGGGAAGTCTCTTCCATCCTAGGATATGTTACCATTTATCTTCTTGTTGTGACTTCTTATGTGATTAAACAACCACTACCATTAGTTGATCACTCAAAATAACATTTTATAAATATATAAAACATTTTCCTTGGGAAAGGTACTCATTGTCATACACGACCTATAAATGGAATTTCATTCCCCTACAAGCATCACCAAACAATCTTTATTAGAGTATAACCAACACTAAAAAATTCTGCATAATTGTAATCAAGCAACCAATAGCATTAGTTTAGCCATGAAAAATTCAAGCAACCAAGAAGGGAAAAATATTTCTTATCCCTTTTAATAATTTATATAAACTCTTTTAAATTAAATGATATATTTTATGGTTTATTGTTACCATTGAACCTTGAGCCCATACAACCCAAGTGTTGTAACCATTCTCTGATACCACTATGTAACCTACCCATCCCCTAGGTTCTCTTAAAGGGGTGGCGTATCAAAATTTACTTTTTCTTATCCACCTCGAAGCCTCTTTTCGAGGGCATCATTGTATTTTGCTTGCCAAGAGATTTCCAATGACCATAACCATGCTCAAATCCAAGATTTGGATAAAAATTTATAGTTTCCTAAAATCTCAAGCCTTATTGCCTAAACCCTCTCATGCCCATGTGGCACCCACGTGGAATCCAAATGGCAAGCACGTGGCACACATATGGAATCCATGTGGTTCAACTGGAGTATATTTGGCTACGAACATGGCTAATGACATGACACCCACGTGATAATTTATCCACCAAGGCCCCTAGTTTACCATCCCTCGACCCCTTCGCGCTCATCACCACTAACTTCTCTCTCTCTCTTTGTCGATACTTGACATGTTGATATCAACCTACTGGGTATCGACCCATTCCAACACCACCTAAATTACAATCAGCCAGTACCCGATTGTAATGTTCCCAACTAGGCTAGAAGGGAATTTAATAGTTTTCATCCAGGATTAGTTGTTTCTTGTAATGTGAATGTATTGTTAACTTCTTATAGATAGTTGCTCAATGATGAATATTTTCAAACATATATCATACATTCACTACACAAGAATGGAGTAGATATTCATGGCATCTTATTATGGATGACAACTCCCAAAAACCAGTACAATGATATCTAATGGTTGTAATAATAGCTACAAAATACTATTGAGCACACAAATCTAATGGTTGTTGGATAGCTACACAATATACTATAGAAACACACAAGAGGTGTTGAAATTACTAAGACAACTGAGAGGGGGGGGTGAATTAGTTGTTACTATGCTTAAACAATTGGAATTTCAATTAAACAATTCTTAAACTTTCTTCAAGTGATCATCAATATTATACATCATATGGACAACATACATAATGAGCATCAGTCACATATAAGATATACACAGAGACAGATTTTCACAAGGAAACCCATAAAGGGAGAAAACCTCTTCTTCTTTGAAATGATAGGCAGTCTTTTAGGTTCTGTACATCATCTATAATTGAGCACCAACTCAATGTGAGGCTACTACCTCTGTTTTACAAGCTCCAACTTGTTTGAGAGCACCAACTCTCTGGTTTCTCTAGCACCCACTAGAAGGAAGCACCAACTCCCTGAGTGTTCTAGCACCAACTGGATGGAAGCACCTACTTCCACTTACACAGGCTCCAACTTGTATAATAAAGAACACTTGTTCTCCCTTGCACCACCCTGCCACCCTGGTTTTTCTGGCTGCAACCAGAGATCTTATAATCTTCTGAACTAAGAGTGATTCTTCAAACTTCTCACCAAGACCCTTCATGGCATTCACAAGTTCTTCAACTCTTAAAAAATACTTGCTAACTGTTTCATCTTCATTCATCTTTAGTTGTTCAAACTTCAACCTAAATGTTTGAAGTTTAGCATCTTTTACTTTCTCATTTCCTTCATAGCTACTAATAAGTTTGTCCCACATTTCTTTGGCAGTTTGAAGATGCATCACCTTTACAAACTCAGCTTATGTAAGTCCATTCAAGATAGCATTAATTCCCTTAGCATTAAAGCTAAATTCTAACTTATCATCCTTGGAGGCTAGCACAACAGGCTTTATGTATCCAGTCTCTACTACATCCCAAACATCAGCACCTAAGGCCATTAGGTATGTTCTCATTCTAACCTTCCAAAAGAAAAAATTTGTTCCATCAAACAGAGGAGGCTTACTGGCTGAAGTCCCTTCATGACTTGTCATGTTTAAGCTTATAGATCTACCTTTAAATAAAAGGAACTTGCTCTGATACCAATTGTTGAAATTACTAAGACAACTGAGAGGGGGGGGGGGTGAATCAGTTGTTACTGTGCTTAAACAATTGGAATTTCAATTAAACAATTCTTAATCTTTCTTCAAGTGGTCATCAATATTATACAACATATGGACAACATAAATAATGAGCATCAATCACACATAAGATATACACAGAGACATATTTTCATGAGGAAACCCATAAAGGGAGAAAACCTCTTCTTCTTTGAAATGATAGGCAGTCTTTTAAGTTTTGTACATCATATATAATTGAGCACCAACTCAATGTGAGGCTACTACCTCTGTTTTACAAGCTCCAACTTGTTTGAGAGCACCAACTCTCTGGTTTCTCTAGCACCCACTAGAAGGTTTCCCTGAGTGTTCCAACACCAACTAGATGGAAGCACATACTTCCATATACACAGGCTCCAACCTGTATAACAAAGAACACTTGTTCTCCCTTGCACCACCCTGCCACCCTGGTTTTTCTGGCTGCAACCAGATGGATGCTACAACTCCCTGTGTTCAAGCACCCACTTGAACCTCTGAGGAAAATAGTCCTCCCTAGCACCTCCCTACCTCCCTGATTACAAATAAATGATTGAATAACCAACACACAGATAAATCAATTCTTACCAATTCTACATTGTTCTGCAATTCTTCTCTGCTACACTATTCTTCTGCTCTGTTCATATTTGACTTGACTTGCTGTCTTTTTCTATCTGTTCTTTCTCCGTCCTTCTCATCCTCTTTGATATGTGCACATTCTGCTTTCTTCACCTTTTCTCTTCTATTCAACTTCTATTCCTTCTCTCTGAGCTGTCTTCACACTGCACATGCTGTAGTTTTTTCAATTCTACAGTTCAACTCATTTTTCAGTCTCGACAACCAAACGCACACAATCTCTATGTTCTTGTTTTATACACAACAATAACGTTAGTTACACTTCAAATATTCTTAGGAAAATAAAATGTCTCAGCAACTGAAACACCAACCGATCAAGAATCATGAATCAATTTTGATAATTGATTCGTAACTGTTCAATTAACTGAGAGATGGAGTAGTAGCCCTCCAATCATATTCAAGTTCACCTGCACCGTTGGATTAAATAATGGATCTCATGCTTGTTTCGCCATTTCGCAATTTGGCATTTAGACATTCCTTGTGATGAGATAACTTGACACTCCATGTCGCGAACCCCGAAACTCCGAAAGAAGAGCTTAGCTAGACTAGCTTCGATCATTTTGGCATTTCTCATTTCATCATTTCGCAATTTCGCATGACACGAATTTCAGATGCAATCATATCGACTTTCCAAGTCGCGATCTCCGAAATGGAGTTTAGTTGCTAGCACCTTCCACTATTTCGCATTTCGACATTTTGCGATTTCGCATTTCGGCATTTTGCGATTTCGACACTCTTGATGTGAGAACTCTTGACAACTCCACCTCCCAGTCTGTGAAACTCCGAAATGGAGTCAAGCTATTAGCACCTTCCACTATTTCGTCATTTCAGCATTTTGCGATTTCGACACTCTTGATGTGAGAGCTCTTGACAACTCCAACTCCTGGTATTCAAACCTCCGGTATGGATTCTTTGACATTTCACAATTTTGCATTTCACAACTTCGGGTTTTGCAACTTCGAGACTCTTGTGATGAAGAGTCTTGACTCTTGACTCCTCCAACTCCCGGTATCCGAAATTCTGGTAGATGTGCCTATTTCGGGATTTCGGGGTTTCGCATTTCGTGACTTCGGGATTCCTGTGTTGGAGAGTTTCAACTCTTGACTTCTCAATCTCCCGGTAACCGAAACCGACACCAAAAGGTTTTTTTCACATTTCGGCACTTCGACATTTCGCATGTTGTGAATTCGAGAGGTTAGGGAACCCCGTTCCTTTGAATTTCCAGTCAGCAAAATGATGATCTTTCGCCACATGTCCTATGGACCCAACGGTCTAGATCTTATCAAAACTTCATGGGCCTTTGTCGTGTCTGATCAACGGTCCAGATCAATCCTTGATCCAATGGTTAGGAATATATCGCAAATTCACAAGTCTTCGTTATGCCTAATTTGGGATTTCGACGTTTCGCATTTCGTGACTTCGGGACTCCTATGGTGAAGTGTTTCTACACTTCCAACACCCGGTATCCAAAACTCCGATTTCCCGGTCTGCGAAACTCTGAAATGGAGTTATTTGACATGCTCTGTCCTTTCGCATTTCAGGATTTTCTGCCATGCAATCATTGTTGCGCTACTGGTCTTGCCACTTTCTCTTGTTCATAATGCAATCATCATTGCGTTGCTGGTCTTGCCACTTTCTCTTGTTCATCATCATCGGGTTGTGCTTTCCATCAATGACAAACAAATACTCTACCTTCTGTTTGAAAACATGCCAACAAGAGGAACATGGAATGATGGAAAACTGTGGTGACCACTAAACCAAGGCTTACCAAGCCTTCCTCTGCTTTGCTCCAACAATTTTATCTGCAGTCGACCTTCCTTTCCAGAGCTCCTCACAACCCCGGTATGGAAGATGGATGCAAAATTGTTGGCCCTTGACCACATTTTGAGGAAACATTGGTCATGTTTGACCATTTTTGGGACTTCGACAGGTTGGTCAAAGATGGAGCACCCAGGTGGAGAAGAGATCGTGAGATCTCACTCATTTTGTGGGCTTGTGGACCCAGCAAAGGGTTCTAGGGTTTATGTAACATGTATGGGATGTCGGCCCATGGGTTTACCCATGTTTTAGGCCTTTGTGTAAAAGTATAAATAAGTATCTAGCGATGTAAGAAGTACTAGAATCGGCTTAGTACATAACTACTAGTGGCTAAGTGCATAGTAGGTTAATATTGGCTCAGTGCAAGAAGTTGTAAGTGCATTGTATAGATAGACTGTGTAAGGCTTTGTGCTATCAAGGAGTTGGCTATGTACCTTGACCTGATTTTGAGGAAGGTGGATCTAGTCCGTTGTGCACGGATCACCTTTCTAGTACGAATTTGGGCTTTGTGGCTTTGTGCACAGTAGAAGAAGAATGTAACGAGCTTGAAGACTAATAAAAAAGAAGAAGAAGTTGGTGGACGTAGCCCCACATCGGGGTGAACCACGTATATCCTGTGTCTTGATATGATTTGTGGGATGTTGTTTAATTGATTACTTTCTTAGTGTTGTTGATGTTATGTAAAATGAATGCATCTGATGGTGTAGCTTAGCGATTAATGATGTGAATGAATGTTAAATCTGAGCTAATGCTATGTGTGAAGTGATGGAAAGTACTCAATTTGTATTGTTACTATGTTGATTTGTAATAAGGATTTAATTTGTGATGTGAATAAGGATCAATAACTAATGCATGTTGTTGGCTAAGTGCTTTGTTAATTATTGTAATCACAGATCTGTGTCCCATATTGGTTGTAGACACCTGATTTTTGCAACCCCCCCTGCCTCTACCTCAGGTGAGACCTCACCTACTTCCCAGGTTTTGCCGAAAGGGCCAATAGTTAGGGTTTTGTTGGTGCGTTGTTGAAGTGTTGAACCATGGGTCTGCCCCTATGCCAACAAATGGTTCTGTTGCCGAGACCTGAAACTATGAGGGAACTGAAGAAAAGAAATCTTTGTGCGTAGATCTGTTGTTGTAGTGCACAATATTCTACTTGAATTGTGAAGCTCAGTGCTAAGAAAGGAACCGGATATGAAGAAAGAAGGTAATATCTTAAAGCTTTACGCTCTAGTAAAGGTAAGATAAGTGGAAATTTTTTCTTCGAAAGTATGAATCTAGGTATGTTTAATAGATCTTATCTTAGTCTAAAAACTAGGGCACAATTAGAAGAAAGAGTTGATCTGAATAAATTGATATAAATAGAGAAAGATATGTTATTCCCATTCATAGAATGAATTTTTGGACTAATAAGTGGATGCAGGAACCTAGAAGGAATTTTTGTAGAATGTAGGTCCATCACTGTGATCCTATTGCGCAATACAGGAAAGGCTGGGGATCGTTTAAAAGAAAGAGAGGATTGACATTGTGTTATAATTGCAGAAGATCAGGACATCTTGCTAAAGAATGCCCTGGTATAGACCCTCTTTGTCTTTGTTGTAAAACTATTGGTCATGAGGTTGAGGATTTCCCAAGGATGATTGATAAAGTTGAAAAGATGAACATGAGACAAGAAAACTATAAATAAGGTCAAGAAACTAAGGATATGTTAAAGAATCACATAGAAAAAGAGTCAGATACTATGTTAAAACAGTTAAAAGAAGAAATGGATGATTACAGAGACATCAATTTACCAGAGATCCTTAAATAAAAACAACGCATAGTTACAAGAATAGAAGACTTCGACATAGACTATGTATTGGATGAAGAAACACATGTGAATATTATGCCAGAAAGCACTTGGGGAATTTTGGGAAAGCTTGTTATGATACCTTCATTGGGAAGAATAGGCTTGTTTAAAGGAAAAATGATAACCCTATGTGGAAGAGTTACTAATATACCTATGATTGCTCACGAAACATAAACATAAGAGGACTTTGAAGTTATTAGGTTTGTTGAGAACAATGCTCCTTTTCCACTTTTATTAGGAAAGACTTGGATTGAGAAGGATCAAATAAGAAGGAATGCAGAGGAGGAAGTTAGGAGGCAGACTTGAAGAAATTGAACCTCACTGAAATAGCAAAGCCACGTAGAATGATACTTCACCACGACGAAGGTATGTGACCGTTGGAGGTGCCCCGACTGTTAGACTAACACTCCATAACGACTAGAAATGCAGTTATTGGCGAAAAGATCACCATTGGACCGTTGAGACCACACCATAACGGATGGATTCTTATTGATTAAGGCATTCCTACCCATTGGAGGAACCTGTTACGATGTTTCTTATTTAACCCATCAAGCGTTGCACTGAGATTACTTTTGCAAACCGTGATATCTGAACTAACATAGAATCCATTGTATAACACTGTGATTTCTAGACCTCGCCATCCACATGATTACCTCATTTGTCTGTTCGCCTACCTGAGTTATTTGATTACAAGTGTGCATATCGGGCGAACCTAGCACAGTAGAGAAGTCTATGGAGGAAATACTTGTAGACCTCATGACTAAGAGAGTCATGTCTATGGGAATATAGGAATCATCGACTGGCAGATTGCAAGCATCCCCATCGACTGGATGACGTTCTCGTCACACTGCTGAGAAGTGAAGCAAACACCACGATGATCTGGCTAACGCAAAGCATATCCCATCGGTCTTTCCAAACTACATCCCACCTTTGGCTAGAGTGGTTAACTGCGACAGCATCCCATGGGATTTCAAATACACGTTGATCACTGCGTACCTTCCAAAGGGGATACGCGTAGTTGGAATGCATTTAGGACATATTCCAGCTCTAAAGAACAATGAATTCAACCTCAAAGACCGGAAGAACTATGTGATGCTTGTGCTGCATCATTATTTGATGAAGACAACTAGGAAGAAGCAACACATAGTCTCCCAACCATGGATAAAGGAGCTCATGCAATCGATAATCCTGAACGTGATGAAGATCCCTCACTTTGGCTGACATAAGGAGGTTAACTCCTATGTTAAAATCCTCCTATCGTGCTATCACAGAGGCTATCTATGGCTTGATAGGTGCATCACTGTGGATTGAGCATGTAGGGACCGGAACCTCAAAAGTTCTACCCAGGGAAGGCTGGATATCGCTCCCTAGCATAACGCATAAAGGAAGACTATGGTGATGTAGAGAAGGGAAAGCAAGGCTACAAGGTAGCCTCCATCTAGGATGGCGCAATGCACCTAGCTTGTCAGCTTATAGCTAGAAAGCTCATCAGAAATAACAGTCCAACACAGGTCACTGGATTTGTAGTAGACCTCTCAGGGAAATGCGTCAAAGGAATGAAAATGAACTGGGTGAGCTACCTCATCAATGAGTTGGAGAAGGATTGTCGCAAAGCGCAAGATCATGGATATGAGTTTCATTTCAGTGGGCTATTGGTACTGATCACCTTTGTCACTTGGCAGATGTTGGAAGGAGAGAAATTCCCTAAAGTTGAGCCATCAGAGTCGTTGGTTGCAAGGTTCTCCACCTTGTGGTACATAGATGATATGGAGAAGTAGTGGCAATCGAATGTGGTGTTCCATGCTTACTACCTACAGCTGAAGCATGTTATTGAAGCATTCCCACAAATTACCTTGAATACTTTGCATCAGTACAGGATGCTAGCAAAGTTTCACACAGATCGACACTTTATCTACATCACCGCGTGCAAGGATGAAAGGAAGGAGGAGATGCAGTCTTACTATAAGTTGACTGATGAAGACATGGAAGAGATCACTAAGGAATGGATAGCAGAGTTCCTTGTATCGGTCGAAGATGTAGAACTCTCTGACCTTGATATCATCAAAATTCCATTGGTCACCCGAGTTGAACATGATGGAAAAAATAAAAATAAGAGAAAGGAGGACATCTAGAACATAGAAAGTGATGAGGAGGACAGCGCATCAGAGGAAAGTGGGCCTGAATTGCCTGCAAGAGGAGGAGGAGACGAAGTAAACCAAGAAGTAGGAAGGGAAGAGGGAGAAAATCAAGAAAAAGGTGAAGTGACACCGCCAAAGGACCCCCCTACTGAGGCCGAAACATCGAAGAAAAGGAAGGTTTCTTCACAGAAACCCTCAACATGGAAGAAGACTCGAGCCAATAAGCCTCAGTCGAAGAATGTGCTCATAGTAGACAATGTCGATCTCAACATTGCAACCATAGAGGACGCTTCAAAGGATATCTTGCAAAGACATGAAGCAAAGAAAGAAACATTGTATGACAGAATATAGAAGGAGCTCAAGGACATACAACAAGCTATCCATTTGAGCCGTGCAGTACCTACTATGCCTTCTTCAATAGAAATTGCAGAATTGGGGGATGAACCCACCCAATTACAAAGATTAGCAGATGCAACAGAGGCTCAAATTCTTCGAGTCCAAGAAGAAAAGGAGCAGGCCACAGAGGCCTTGAAGAAAGAAAAGGAGGAGGTCCTAGAGCAACTTTGAGTTGCGCAGAAGGATACAAATGAAATTCAGGCGAAGTTCGAGCAGAACAATGCAAAGATATAGGAAGAAAAATACCAACTGCTCACAGAGCATATTGCGATCAAAGAGACAATAAATAAATCACTTCCCTCTGTGTCAGTCTTGGTGTAGGAGGAAGAAGAGTCTGCCGAGATACAATTAGGGAAGCCCGCTGAGGCCATTCAACAGCTTCAAGAAAGGGTAATGGAGCTAGAGATCCAAATCGTGCCAAGCACTCTACAAGAAGTACGTGACCAAAGGGAAAAAGCTATCAGGAATGCGGCATAAAGAATCAGAATACTCACCTCAGAGTGTAAGCAACTGAGTGATCGAAGTGCGCAAACCTATGAGTGCCTTGCAGAAGATATGGAGCTGAGGAAATTAGAAGTACAACTCCAAGAGGATAAACAACAGGCGTCCACCGTGCAAGTGTAGATGAAGATGCTTACTGCAGTCGAGAAGATGAAAAGATCACATGAACAGTGGGAAGTCCAACAACAGATTATGGCTATCTAGAGAAAAGTCATGGAGGTGACACTGAGACTCCAATTGGTGTAGGACGAAGCCTACACGCTTTTTAAAGAGATCAAAGGCCAAGGCTCATAGCTAGACCAACTAGTTGCAACAGTGGAATAGTGCCTGGAAGGGCCTATTACTGAGCAAGTGATTCAGTAGTTCACCGAGTAGGAAGCTCTGACAAAGTAGCAAGTCGAGGCAACTCGAGATAATCTCAAGGCCTTTGAAGTAGTGTTGCCCAGATCTGAGTGATTCGGGACGAGTCACAGGTGAGTGTTGGGGGCCTGTTGGCCCTTGACCACGTTTTGAGGAAACATTGGTCATGTTTGAACATTTTTGGGACTTCGACATGTTGGTCGAAGATGGAGCACCCGGGATGAGTAAAGATAACAGGATCTCACACATTTTGCAGGCTTGTGGACCCAGAAAAGCATTCTAGGGTTTATGTAATGGGTATGGGATGTCGGCCCATGGGTTTACCCATGTTTTAGGAATTTGTGTAAATGTATAAATAAATAGCTATCGATGTAAGAAGTACTAGAATTGACTTAGTGCATAACTACCAGTGGATAAGTGCATAGTAGGTTAATATTGGATCAGTGCAAGAAGTTGTAAGTGCATTGTGCAGACAGACTGTGTAAGGATTTGTACTATCAAGGAGTTGGTTTTGTGCCTTGACCTAATTTTGAGGAAGGTGGATCTAGTGCATTGTGCACAGATCAATAGTCCAATGCGAAGTTGGGATTTGTGGCTCTATGCACAGGAGCAAAAGAATGTAAGGAGCTTGAAGAATAATAAAAAAGAATAAGAATTTGGTGGATGTAGCCCCACATTGGGGTGAACCATGTATATCTCGCATCTTGATATGCTTTCTGTGATGTTGTTTATGTGATTACTTGCTTAGTTTTGTTGATGTTATGTATAATGAATGCATCTGATGGTGTATCTTAGTGATTAATGATGTGAATGAATGTTAAATCTGAGCTAATTCTATGTGCAAAGTGATGGAAATTACTCGATCTATATTGTTTACCCTGGGTCTACCCCTGTGCCAACAAAACCCCAATTTGCAGAGGTCCTCATGGGATGACTACGGTGTGTTTAGCGAGGCCTCACTGTACAACTCGTGCTCAACCTAGGAGGGGGAGAGATTTTTTTATATGCATGAACCCTCCTGGTTCCTACAGATATGAAACTCGGCCCCTTCCTGAAATTCACCATAAACACCTTGCGCAAGACAATATGTTCCCCAACTTCCTCCAGTAAGAAATCAAACACCAAATGAATGCCAATGAAAATTCTAGATGAATCCTCCTCTTGTCTAGCATTACATTACAAAAGTTAATTGTTACATTTCAAATTATATGTTTTTCATTTTATAATTATGATTATGTTTATTACATATTATAAATATAATCATAATATACTTTGTTACAATTTTCTTTTTAACAATTAAAATAATATGTATACATTACGCAGTTCATACATCTATGCATATTAAAGTTGGTCTAGCGTTATGCTTCCCAATTACTTCATAATTATTCTCTTGTCGTGATCTTCTCTATGATATATCTGTTAAATCATAATAACAAGGGTTGCAAAGAAAAAATTCCCTGCCCAAAAGGCAGGAAGTGAGTGTCCATCAAGGTTCAAGGTCCATGTTGTGTTTCTTTCATGAGCATAAGGTAATTCTTGTGAAAGCATCATCAGGAACACATACATGAAACTAGCAACAACAGTTGATGGCTTGGGTTCTTGCATACATGAAATCATTTTCTTTCCGAGTGAAAAAACTGTGCAACAACTTCTAATTTAATTAGATACACCCCCGGTCCTATATATTGAAAATAGCATTTGGGCGAAGAAGCTTTTTTTCATTGACGGGCCGGCATGGCTTTTTGATCTTGCTTCAGAACAACTTCTAATTTAATTAGATATTACTATTGTTAGCATAAAATATGTTGTAAGTAGTTAATCCAACATCATGTAAACTTTGTTTGCTTAATTGTAGTGGAAACTCAAATTCAAACAACAGGATGAAGTGGTCGGATAAGACAAGACGCTTAAGACTATGGCACCGATTCTTTTTGGTAAGATACCGAGGGAGGATTGCACCCAAAAGTCAAATTCATATTGACAAAGCTTACAAATCCAAACTGATCTTTTAGGTAAACTACTGAGGGAGGATTGCAACCAAAATTCAAATTCATTTCGACAAAGCTTACAGAAGACTTTCAGAGTTGCATCTTGTTTTTGTTATCTGCTCTATAAGATCTAGCATAGGGAAGGGCTATTAGACAAATAATCTAATAGATGTAGTCCTTTTATCCAAGGAATGTCATAATGCATCTTCAGAAACGTGAAAGCAACCACAAAGAAAACAAACTTTAGAACATTATAAACAATGATGATCTACATCTAATCCAAATTAGCTACATAATAAATTGAATAATTATAAGGTGATTAAAATTCTATGTGTTCATATGAGTTATATGAAATGCAAAACATGTTAAACCATACTTGCTCATTTTTCCTCGGATTCATGTTGTGGATAACTGCCACTCATGGTAGCATTTTGATTTGATGTTTCTATGCTAGGGAAGTTAACTGCAAAAGCGGTCACACAAACTGTGAATTTTTTAGGCAAGAAAGAAAGAATTGTCTCTATTGATTGTTGCAACCAAGGGGGTTCAATGGTTATAAATGTTACCGAAGGAAAGGCCTTGTGAAATATGAACGTCCTCAAGGGAGGATGGTCTAGTCGTTGAAGAGGTAAGGGTTTTGATCCATTGCTTGGGTTAATGTTTCACATTCAAGGCTACACGTTGTGGCCACATAAAAGCTCATCTGCATATTCAAAATTCCAGTTAGATAATGTTTGGCTTAGGAAAATCTAAGTATATATTAGAACTAATGGTCTCAATGG
The DNA here is from genome assembly GCA_009831015.1 of Picea engelmannii. Lineage (NCBI taxonomy): Eukaryota > Viridiplantae > Streptophyta > Pinopsida > Pinales > Pinaceae > Picea > Picea engelmannii. Next base: position 746,881 of record ML778672.1, read on the forward strand.
TATGCATTTAAACAAATATATTATTTACCATTTAAAAAAATCTATTATATAGTTTCTCTTATGATTACCTTTAGTTTAGAAAGTCTACAAAGAATCTTGTAAGAGCTTGGTCATGTGGTGGATTGGAGAGCATGGGAGCATTAGAGCTCGAGGTATGCCATTATGGAAGGGGACAAGTACCTTCCATTGTGGAAGAGGACATGTACTTGCTTGTGTAGAGGATTCATTTGCAAAAACATCTTGTATTCTTCTTGTATTAGCTTGTGGAGAGCATTCATTTGCAACAACTGCTTGTTCTTCTCGTATTAACTATATGAGCCTTCTCCCTTTGCAGGATGGAGAAACAACCTCAATGCAGGCTGGAGAAACAACCTCAATGCTCAGAGTTCATTTCTCTTGCAAAGTCATTAGCACAAACACATATTCTCTGTAGTTTCAAGGACGCTACTAGTAAGTAAACTAGAAACCAAAGAAACCAGAGCAAATGCGAATGTTTTTATGTGAGAAGACCTCTCGAAGAAAAATACGAGGGAAAAGGGCTAGACACGAAAGACAAATAACACTGCACTTGTCCTTTGGGGGAACTCTATGAAGCTTCGATCTTCCACGCATAGTTATGGAGCTTCAATATTCGACATATAGTTAATCGTTTAATGACTTGGGAAAAAGCGTAAAGATTTAACGCTATGAACTGAGAAAAAATATAAACATTTAATGCTATGAACTAATGCTAGACATCAAGTCTAACATTAATCCATACTCTCTCATCTATGTGTAATTTATCTAGGTCTTCCTTGTAATTTATCGTAGGTCTACCTCGATTTGAGGCCAAATAAAACCTCAAACTAGAAAGTTAGGACAAAAAAAGAAATATCAGTTAGAAAATTGCATGAATCCATTAAAACTTTGGTTAAAATGATTACCCATTACTAATACTCCCTAGCACGAAGAGTAGGGACTAATAAGGTGATCTTCTTTGTGATATAAGTGTTAAATCATAATAATAAGATAATTTGAAGATTAGATTTCACTATATTTTAGGACAATATTAATTTAAATGTTTTAAGTTTTTTTAAATTTTGCAATTATTATTATTATTATGAGATTTCAGCAAGTAATTGTTGACAAAATCAAAATTATATATTACTTATTACAATTATTAAATAGTTTTTTAGAATGCATAAATTTCTCTTAAACCCTAGGATATAGATATTTAGAATATGTAATCCCAATCACTAAAATTTACAATTTTTTAAATTTCTAATTAAA
>ML778672.1:788311-807797 GCA_009831015.1 Picea engelmannii
TACTACAACACTAAGTGCTTTTGGAATTGAGCATATATAGTGCGCAGCTATCTTTGAAACAAAAGACTTCCCTGGGTTGATAATTTATGTTTCACTTGGTTGTTTGAAATTAATTAAGCAATTATAGTGACCAACAATATGTAGCAGGATAAGCTAAGGCTTCATCCTCCACCACCTTGTTGGTGGATGTTCATTATGTACAATCGTCATCAAAACCAAATGGTAACCAACAAGCAGGAGGGAACAAGAGGAAAGGACGTGGTAGAAATCGTAAGGGTGGGAATAATAATAATAATAATAAATCCAAGGACGAGAATAATAATGATAAATCAAATAATAATGTTGGTGAGGGAAAGAAAGAAAAGCGGAAGGTGAAGTTTCCTTGTAAAATTTGTAAAGATGATCACCTTACCCATTTGTGCCCCAAAATTGAGGAAGCCTCGAGGCTCATAGCGTAATAGCTTGTTGTGCTGATAAAAATGTTTCCACATAACCAAAATATGGCCTCGGGGACCTCAAACACTAGAAATGCATTGAGCAGGAGTCAAAACCATTTGACACATGATGGTGTCCATATTTGTGTCAATATGGTTAAGTCTCAGATTGATATAGCCACTTAATCTCATGATTACGATTCTTCACAAACATTTTTAGGTCTAGAGTCTCCTCCTCCCCTGAAAATGCCTTTACATATTGATAAGTCGAAACCTGTTTCTCATATTCTACAAGGAGTACTTAAGCGCTCTTGCCACAATCCTAATTCCAGAGCCCCCCAAAATTACTTGATTTTTGAGGATTTGGGCCAAACCCCATGCACGATGTCAACTTTGGAGGTGCTTCAGACGTGTCCTTCACAGAGGAACACCTTGCTATCTACATTAGGATCTATAGACCCACATGGCTCAAAGGTTATCAAGTTTGATGTCACAGATGTTAAGCCTCTCTTACCTTACCACATGGCCTTTGAAATCCATGTGGAGTACACGAAAGTTACCATCAAGCGTATTGTAATTGATGAAGGTGCTTCAACATCCGTGATGTATCTAGCCTGTTGGAAAGCCATTGGCTCTTAACCCCTGTCTCAATCCATGACCATGCTGACTGCATTTGATGGGAGTTATTTTAGACCCCACAGTATCCTTTTCTCTTTCCCGGTCCATTTAGGAAGAAATGATGTGGATATCGAGGTTGAGGTGGTTGATGCACCTCTCGACTATAATCTACTACTAGGCCGTAATTGAACTTATGATATGGCAGTCATTATATCATCATTTTTCTGCATTCTATGATTTCCTCATGAAGGAAAGATTGTGACCACCGACAAGTTTTCCTTTGTTTATACTAGTCCTAATGCATCAGTGGTACCTTTGATCAATGTTATTGATAATTATCAGTAGGAAAATGAGAATGTTGTTATTGGGATGTATTCCTTCTTGATGGGTACTTTTGATTTCACGACATCGATTGCATATATTAATGACATCTTCGGTGAGTCTTTGTCATCGATGAGGTCCATTCATTTCCATACTTTGTATTTCAATGACCCTTGGACCCTACCTTCCCTTCCCCTACTATGCCATATGGAGGTCATTCACACATTGGGATGGCGATGCCATTGTCTGCAATAGAAGTTGTGTATCAGGCTATTCTAGAAGCTACTACTGACCTAGATCCTTCCTCCTCGCGGACGGATGAGGCGGTTCCTGTCTTAGAGCCCATATGGGTCATCAAATCATCTTTTTCACGTGATTTCCTTGATGATACCTTACCCTAGGAAGAATCCATCTTAGAGGCCATCTCTGGTCATGATAGACCTTGGGACGATATGCATCATCGATCCTATTTTCTCTTGAAGCTTGTTAGGATTGAACATGATGAGTTTAGTTCCACCTTGAGTGAGATGGTCGGTCATGTCGTGGTTCCGTTAGAGACACATGGTATTTATGTCGAAGGATACATGGAGAACATTTGTCCTACCATCATGATCAAAATCTCTCAAACCTCTAGTAAAATTGAGAATGTATATATCGGTGCAGATTGTTCACCTGAGGAAATTCAGATCTACACCGATCTCTTCAAGGAATTCTGAGATATATTTTCTTGGTCATACGAAGAGATGCAAGGGATCGACCCCAACATTGTCAAACATGAGATTACAATTTATCTGAATGCTAAACATGTTTGGCAAAATATTAGAGTTGTTAATCCTAGGAAGGCCCTTGCTATTAAGGTAGAGGTGGAGAATCTACTCAATGTTGGCTTCATCTACCCAGTTCTCTTGATTGAATGGGTGTCCAACCCCATTCCCATAGATAAAAAGAAAGGAACTATCCACGTATGTATGGATTTTAGGGACCTAAACAAAGTCTGTCCTAAAAATAACTTTCCCAATCTTTTTATTGACCAGATTATTGATGAGTGTGTGGGAAGAGAAGTCTTTTCCTTCATGGATGTATTTCTAGGTTATAATCAAATTCAGATCAAACCTGAGGATCAACAAAATATGACGTTTATTTGTCCTTAGGGTACCTTTTAATACCAAAAAATTCCTTTCGATCTTAAAAACACTGGAGCGACCTTCCAACGTGCCATGACCTATGTGTTTCATGATCTTAATAATATCATTGAAGCTTACTTATATGATATTGTTTCTCACTCTCTTAAGAGGGTAGATCACTCAACTCACCTTCAATTAGTATTTGAGAGATTTTGTTATTATCGCATTCGGTTGAACCCTCACAAGTGAATATTTTGCATTAGGTTTGGTCTTCTTTTAGGATTCATAGTTTCTGAGCATGGGATCATGGTGGATCCTATGAAGGTTGAGGCAATACCTTGGTTTCCTCCCCCGCACAAAATCCAACAACTTCAGGGTTTACAGGGGAAGGATAATTTCCTACGTCGTTTGATAGTTAACTATGTCAGTTTAACTAAAGTTTTCATGCATATTTTGAAGAAGGACACTCCATTCATATAGGATGAGTGAGCCTGGGAATCCTTTGATGCTCTTAAGAAATCCTTGGTATCGGTGCCTCTATTGTAGCCCCCAAACTACAATAGAGACTTTCTGCTTTATATCACTGCGTTCAAAGGGATGGTTGGTATGGTACTTGTTCAGGAGGATGATGAGCTCCATGAACATGTTTTCTACTACCTTAGTCGAAATCTAATTGGTCATGAACTCAAATATTCTCATGTAGAGAGGATAGCCTTGGCCAATGTACATGCGGTTCAAAGACTACTGCATTATATCTTACTCTACAAAACTATCGTGGTTACGAATATCAATCCATTTCAATATGTACTTACTAGGAGTATCATAGGGGGGGAATACAATAAGTGGATTCTTATTTTGAAAGAAATTGATCTCGATTTTGCTTCTGCGAAATCCAAGAAATCGCTAGTTTTTTTAGAACTGATGTCAGACTTCCCTAGAATGGATGAGGATATTTTTCATGATGATTATTTCGTGGATGAACATATATTCCTTATATCGTCTTTGGACCTTTGGTATGGAGATATTTTAATATACCTTTAAACCCTAAATCTCCCCCAACATCTATTGAGATACGATTGATGACGTGTACGTCATCAGTCTAAAAACTACCTTATTATTGATGACACTTTGTATTGTCGAGGGGTGGATAATATTTTACGTCATTGCTTGACTCACGGGAGGCTGAGGCTGCTCTCAATGACTGTCATAGTGGGGCATGTGGTGGTCATTTATCCAAGATTACGATAGCCTAAAATATATTGTGAGCAATTATTTTTGGCCATCAATTTTTAAATATTGCGTTGAAGCAATTAAGAAGTGTCACCCTTGTCAGGTGCTCACTTGGAGAATGTACTCGCACCCAAAAAAAACTTTCGTATTCAATCAGATTATAGCCAGGTTTGGAATACCGAGAGAGATTGTCACTAATCATGGTGGTCACTTCCATAATGAGTTGATGACATAGTTGGAATCGAAACTGAGGTTTACACACGATCATTCGTCTCCTTATTATCCCTAGGAAAATGGACAAGTAGAGGCTTTGAATAAATCTCTAAATACCATTTTGCAAAAACGTTTTCAGTTAGAGTAAATCTAATTGACATGTGATTCTTTACCCTTCACTTTGGGCATACCGAAATATGGTAAATACTTCCACCATTTTTTGACCGTTTCAGTTAGTACATGGAGTGGAGTCAATTATTCCTATTGAATGTAAAATCCCTTCCCTTAAGTTGGCAATCGAGCTCCCACCTGACAAGATCGATCTCAAAGAATGCCTCATGCACCTAGAGCACCTTAATGAGCAGCGTCGAGACACCTCTATGACCATAGAAGTGAATACACGATGTGTTAAGGTCCAATACGATAAGTCTGTCTGTCCCCGACAGTATGTTGAGGGTGACTGGTTCTCCTTTATGACCAAGCCAAAGAACCACTAGGGGAAGTAAAGTTCAACCCCATGTGGCACGATCCTTATATCGTGCGACGTGTCCTAGAGAAAGGAGCCTAAGAATTAGGATATTATGAGGGGAATGTGTTGGATGAGCCCATAAATGGGCTCTACCTTTAAAGGTATTATGCTTGAGCCCTCAAACTTGGGTGTGACCTTTGTATATTAGTGTATATACTTATTTTTTATTTTCTCTTTTGCATCATCGACTTTATTATTGAGCTTTTCCTTGGTTTTCATATGTCAACGGAGTATTTGGTATACTTAGGATTCACAAACGGTGCCATTTGTCATACGTGGAACTTGGATTCTTCCACTTGGGTTATCTATTCACCCGAGGGACAACTGGTGTCTTTAGGTGGCATTTTTTTAGAGCCATCAACAAATAGCGTGGGTGAGTATAACGTCATCATACAACTATTACGTGATGTCATTTCCCATGGTGTTCGATATTTATAACTTCGCATGGACTCCCAGCTAGTTGTATTTCAGTTGAATGAAAGTTACCATGTGAGAGATCCTACTTTACTCTGACGATTCCTACAGGTATGAATTTTGGAATGTTACTTTGTTTTTCTTACTTATAATTACATCCCTAGAAGTTCTAATCAAGTATCTGATGCATATGCTAATTACATTTTAGATTGGAATTTTTCACATAACTAAGTAAAGAAAACTCATTTATACATGCATCCATTATAAAATATATGAGTTGAGATGAAGACAAAATGTTTTTTGTTTTCCTTTATCAAATTGAAAAACAAAAAAAAAACGAAATATATAAAAAACCAATTTTTATACAATTTTTCCTATGGAATAATAGTGCAGTGAAAGACCGGGTTTGAAGTGGTTTTGTCCAGGGTTTTTTAACATATTTCAAGTGTTGTATCACCCATTTATGCCTCCAAAAAGTATATTTTGTCATCGACATATAGGATAGGTTCTCACCCTGCTTTTCATTTCTGCATCATCCTACGACCATGATTCATATGCCCTAGGTACGAACCCATTTATTAGCGACACAAATCCTTCTTACTACTACTAGAAGTGTTGTTATTAAGTGGTAGCAATTTACCAAACATGGGTACCTTAGTTAGAACCATTTTGTCATTTGGTGCCCATGCAGACGTTACTCCCTAGGATCGGGGAGTTCCTTATAGTCTCAACATGACTTGTTGTTTGAACCCCATTTTTCTTACTCAATATCCTTCTAAATATTACCTATGGGACTCCCCACGAGTCTTGGTTAAGCTCTTTTCTGACTCCCAAAAAAATGAAATTTTTTTTGAGTGAACTTGTCTCTTTCACAATTGTTAAATGGTTTTGAAAGGATGTCTATTTGGTATAAGTTTAACCCTTTTCCGAACCAAGTAGACTACTTACGAAAAATGAATACTCTAGTCACCATTGGCTAGAAGAGTTCTCCTGGGTATTATTTTATACTTTTTCGGGCCTAGGGGACTAAATCTACGAAAAAAGGACACTTTTCGAGTTAAGTTGTAATTGCATTCCATTATCCTGCTTGCATTTTTTAGACTATTTTTGGCTCCCTCTTTCTCATTATAATCCTATTTCCCCAAAAATTATCATCACTAGCCAAGCAGTTCCTTTCATATATCATTTGCACCTTGACACCCTTTATCCAAAGAGGAAACATTCCCCCAAGTGTAATGCCCTGCATGTGTTCCCTTGCATTGACCATAGGTATGTTCCACTTCTTGGAACTAGTTTCTTCTTCGCGACACTCATTTCATCTCTTATATCATAGCATTTCCTTGACTATGAAAAAACCAAGAAAAGATGAGAGAAAAAATAATATCATCTCCTATTGGTAGCATTGGTGTCTTCTTTGAACATAGCACAAAATATTGAGTCCATTTTCATCCAAGGTTTGGGTTTAACATGACCTTAGGAAGTTGAGATCATTACTTAGAGTCTACTCCTCCGATTGGTTATTCTTCCAGTCCCTATGGAGATTTTGTTGATGCCTCCTACATTGCATGTTTTTGTCAATGATGAGTGTTAATCCTATGCTTCTTGAGTTATCCATATATATCATGATATTGTTCAAAGGAATTATAAAGCACATGTCAGCCATTTCTCATAACTCTTGACTTTTCATGTCAGCCATACCCTTAGTGTATCTCAGAATCACATGAATTTGTTTTCTTACCTTGCACCCTGGGCCTACTTTCATCATTGGTAGGTAACCTTGAACCTAGTGGATGACATATACTCATTGGTCATTGATTGGGGGGTTTCCCTTGTGTTCGATGACAAGAAATCTATTCAAACATTGGGATTCATGCAGTGTCTTAGATTCCATTAGCCCCATTGGTGGTTTCCTCCCCTTTGTCAACAGTTTTCATTATTGGCTATTATTCAGAGGGTATCTTTCATGCACTACTTGCATTTGGTGCACGCGAGAGACACATATGGTAGTTCGTTCATGAAAATCCTATTCTTCTGAGCTCCTCCTAATGATCAAGCTATTTCTTTGTACCTCACGTTGGATGATGATATATTCCTTAATGCTCTCCTTTCATCGAGTCTCCTTCCATCGACTTTAGCTCATCTATTCTGGAATTGAGATCTAGAGTCTTATGAGTACCTAGAGGGTTGCAATAATCCATGGCAGGTTATCCTTCCATCGACAGTTAGGAATACATCAATGTATCTTGATCAATGGATTCTTCAAGTGTTCGACCTCAACACCCTTATTAACACTTGTTGAATGTACTCGGTTCCTTGAAACCTACTTTCATTATCGGTGGGTTGCCTCACATTTTTTAATGGTATACCTTAATGACCAGTCATCAAACAGAGTCTCATTTTATTCAACTTCAACTCCTCTATTCACATAATGTATACGTGTACCTTCGACGGATAGTGTAGAAGACCTCCATTTTATAGTAGAAACACCCCATATATGTTGTTGTATTTCATTGTTCCAATACCTATATGACTTCAATGATAATGGAAGATCAGATTGTACTCCATTGTATACAGATATCTTCGGTTGATTTTGAGACTGAACTCCATTGTGTCTTGTTTGTGACTATGACAGCATATGGAATATGTCTACTTTGTATTTCCTATTCATGGCCATGAACAACTATTTGATATATATCCACATGGATCTGCAGTGTAATTCAGATTGGAATCCATGTGTACAAAGTCATTATGAATTGTAATATTCTCATTAGTAGCTAATACTTCCATCTGAGTCTTCATTACTCCAATTCTGGGAATTATAATGTATTTCAGCCATCACAGATACTGCTTTGACCTCACACATTAGGGGGCATCTATTATAGAAAAATTTTCCACACTCCATGCATCTTTCTTTGATGGCCTTTAATTTCCCTCTGCAGACCTCATTTCCCCTCACTACAGAGCTAAAAATACTCATTTTTATACATGTATGCAACCTTCCAGTTATACAAATCACATACATATGCGTGATGCTCCATTACAACCTGCATACATCGGGTTTGGTGCAAAATAAAATAAAATTGTGTCGGGTTTCCATGCCATGTCAGGAGATTTGTGATCCTTGACCATCCATATACTGGAAATGCTACGAATTGAACCTTCAATTCCATTTGGAGGATATAAATTGAGCTATATGCAATCCTTGCAAACATTCAACACATGATAGAGAGAAAATATACTCCAGATAAATTTCATCTCAATTGAGTCTACATCCCTTTATCCTTGAAAGTCTAAACTTATTGTGTTCATCCCCCAAGATATTCCTATCTTGTGATGGAGAACCTCATTGAATCCTACATGTGAGCTTGCCTTTGTGGAGGCCCAGCTGGAGGGACTTAATTTCTCAGTTCTGATATGTGTTTTTACAGAAGTTTGTCACCTATGTACTTATGTTGATTACATTGATAGAAATACTCTCTTCTCGTCTTGTTGATATCTTGAAAATATTTATATTTCTTTCCATGGGTGTATTTTTTATGTATGTTAATGGATTATGTTGATTTATATGTTAAAATTATATATCATTACCACATGCTTGCGTATCTTGGTCGTTGAAGACAAGCTGTAGGGATAACGCTTTGGGTCATGTGCTCAAAGGTGGTCTTCTTCGGGTGTACTGATGAGATAGGATTCTAGCCTTCTCTTGTTAGCATTCCATTTATACAACATATTTGAGATTAGAGTTTATTTATGGGTTTTGTTTCGTTTGTTGTGGTTTTCCCCTAGCCATAGACAGATTTTCTTCATAAAACTTGTGTGGAATGTTTTCTTCACTAAATACAACATTTAAACTAAATTTCATCCTTTGGGTGAACAAACTTCTAGGTTCATCACTAATGTTTATGGACTGTAGTAGCTCGAGGAAAAAATTAAGTTCCTGTTGATCTAACTCATCCTCATTTTTGGCTAATGGGTGGATACTTTAATCTCATCACCTCTCTAGAAGAAAATTAAAGGGGTCTTAGGTGCCTTGATCTTGAGAATTTATCATTCAAGGAATTTATCCAAGATCATCAATTAATTAATATAGAGACCAATAATGGCGTTTACACTTGGAACAATTTTCACAGGGGACCTCATCAAGTAGCTTGCAGATTGGATCGATTTTTTATTTTATAATCTCTCATTCTCTATGGAATGCACATGGAAGCTACCATTGTCCCAGTAGCAGGGTAAAATCACTGGCCAATTTGTCTCTCCCTCGACATCATCAATAAACCCCACATAAAACCATTCCAATTTGAAAAATTATGGCTCTCCCATCCTAATTTTCTTAATGATGTCAAGGTATGGTGGGAGGAACCCCAAATGGATATCTCATGTGTTGCTTCTAATAACACCTCAAGATCCTCAAGAAAATCATAAAAATATGGAATAAGATAGTCTTTGGGAATATTTTTCAAGCACAACAACTCCTAGAATCCCAAATGGAAGATATACAACAACAAATTATCTCCCATGGATGATCACCAAATATGGCTCAGTAGAAAAGGAATCTAGCTAATTAAATTGAGGAAGGAAAAAATCAAGATGAAATATTTTGGAGAAAAAAATTGTGGGTCCAATGGCTTAAGGAAGGAGAGAACAACTCCAAGTTATTCCACTGATCCATGATTCCATGCCATCATTCTAATCACATCACTCATCTAAATTCTAGTCAAGGTAATAAACTTACTTCTCATTATGATATTGAGCAATGTCTAACCTCTTTCTTTCAGGAGTTACTCTCTAAACCTCAACCAGATCATTTTGTTGCCATACATTCCATCTCTCAAAATACTCCTAACCTTATCGTAGAGGAGAAAAATGATAGCCTTATGTGTCCCATTTCCTTATCTGAAGTGGAGGTTTCCAATTCCATTTTGGCTACCGACAGAGCTCTAGGCCCTAATGGCTTCATCTCAGACTTCTTTCATCATTATTGGTCGATAATCAAAATGGGTGTATGCTATCTTGTGAAGTAATCCAAAAGAATATTTGGAGTACTTTCAATTATGAATGCCACCTTTTTCACCCTTCTACCTAAAGAGGAAAAGGTGGTATACTGTAAAACATTCCACCCCATTTCCCTCTGCAATTTCATTTACAAGATCATCTCTAAATTCATTTCCATGCACCTCAAACCCCTTCTTCCCACCTTGATTTCCCTTGAAAAATCTAGCTATGTGGAGGGTTGCCAAATTATGGACAACATTATCTTAGCACATGAAGTCTCCCACTCCTTAAAAACCACCAAAACCCCGGGCATGCTCATCAATATAAACATGTCCAACTATTTTGATAAGCTCAACTGGTAATATACTTTGGTAATATTCACCGCGACTAGGTCAGATGGATCATATCTCTCATCTCCTCTTCTTTTTTTCCCCTTATGATAAATGTCACCCCTTCCCATCCTTTTCTCCCCTCTCATGGTATCCAACAAGGAGACCCTCTTTCCCCCTTATTATTTATTCTCATGGTTGAAGGGTTAGTTCAGAGCCTCAAGGATGTTGTTGATGATCATAAGATCCAAGACTTGTCACTCCATCAATATGTTTATCCCTTGACCCACAACCAATTTCTTGATTACACCATGTTTATGGGGATCTCCTCTGCAAGGGAAGAAAGAAATATTTAAAAATTTATTGTTGACTTAATGGAATATTCAGGCACCTCAATAAATCACCTAAAGCCCCATATTTTATTCTTCAACACCCCCCTCTCCATCCAATTACATGTCTCCCACATTTTTGTCTTCTCTAGGAACTCCCTTCCATCCAAATATCTTGGTGTCCCCACCTCAAGGATGTGTAATAATTCCTAGGAAGATATCCTCTCCATGATCAACACAAAATTTTATAGCTAGACTTTCTGTCCCCTCAACATTGTTGACCATTTTGTCATCCTCAAATCAATTCTCCAAGTGATCCCTCTTTATCTCTTCTCGGCCTTAGCTTCTCCCAAATAGATTCTCAAGGAATTCAGAGCACTTCAAAGAAGCTTCCTTTAGCATGGAAATAAAAAATCTAAAAAATGGGCATTGGTAGCTTGGAATACCCTATGCTTGTCGAAGCTAAAAGGAGGTCTTGGACTTCAGGATCCTGAAATTATTAAAACAAGTCTAGGAGAAAAAATCTGGCAGAGGTGGATACAACAAAGAGGATAACTTTAGAGTGGAATATAGAAATAGAAATATCCATATCATATCAACTCTTCTGAGCTCATACAAATAATGGATACTCCCCCTAGCTCCCTCATTTGGTTAACTGCATGGAAAAATAGGGGGCTCATCCAGTAGCATAACTTATGGGAAATTTGGAATGGGATCTGCTCTTTTTTTGGAAGACTCATGGTAGCGAATTTATGCTATTCAATTTGATTAGTGACTAATCCCATTGAAAATATCTCTCTAGGATCTAAAAGGATGGATTGTTAAGGATTATTGCCCCCCAACATCGGTAGAATATGGTTGGTATTCTTGGAAAATAGATCCTGACCATATCCCCTCCAGGATTGACATATTCTATATTATCTAATGGAGCACCTCAGTCTTAGGAAAATAAAAATATCTTATTAGCCAAACAAACTCAAATAGGGTTACCATCCTGTAGGATGATTTACCCTAAAGGAATATTATCATATTGCATCACATGATTTTGATATCCTAGAAGATGACATATGGAATAAGATTTAGAATTAGAACCTCTATCCCAAGGTGACCACTTTCCTCTGGTAGGTTTCTCACAAGAAGATCCTCACATGGGATCATCTCCATAGAAGGGGCTTCTTGGGCCCTAGGATATGCATGTTATGCAATCAAAATGAAGAGTCCATGGAAAATATCAATATATGTTCCTTTAGAAACACTCTCTGGGACCAAGGAACCATCTCCTTTCGACAACATGACCATATCAAGGAATCCTCCAGATCCACCATCATTTGTTGGAGAAACACTTCCTTTTACAACCCTATTCTCAACCGCATATAGCAGTTGTTTCCAAGATTTTTACTGTGGGGGGTTTGGAAGGAGTGTAACGAAAAAATATTCAAGGATGAGTCCCAACCTTTAACCTTTTTGGGGAGTAGGATTACATAGGACATTGAAGAGACTATCCTAAGATAAAAATGGGACCACAAAGACCTCAAATGTTTACCCTGGGAGAAATATCTTCTCTTTGTTTGGCTACCCCCTTGCCCCCCTCTCTCACTTTCCTCCTCTATTCACCCCTCCAAACCTTCCATCCCATTTTCCTAGTCTTCCCGACCTCCCAGTTTCATTAATCCCAATTTTAGGGTGCTTCCAAAGATAATCTAGGGTCTGCTAGCTGTTATGGAGGAATATTCTGAGATAGTTCAGGAAAACTTCTTCGAATATTATATGGTCACTTAGGAATCAATTCTAAAAATGCGGTTGAAATGCATGCCCTTATTTGGGGTCTTCAAATCACCTGCATGCACCATTTCTCCCATGTTTTTGTGGAAGGTGACTCCAAGATCATTATTCACATGCTCTCCAAGATTCAACTAGGTTCTTCTCCATCCAATATCTCCACCCATTGGTGTTTGGAGACACTGATTGATCTCCTTGGCTCTATCCTATCTTGTATCTCTTCCCTTGTCACTTATCATGTTAAGAACGCGGCCAATAAAGTTGATGATATCCTTTCCAATGTCAGCTTTGATGATCCCCTTGTGTCTATTGACTTGATCTAGGAAGAGGTCCCTCCCCTTCCTCTCAAGTATACTTGTCTTTATCTTGCACAATCTAATCTCTCCCCCCCAAATGGGGTGTCACCTATGTAACCTACCCTCCCCTAAGGTTCTCTTAAAGGGACGGGGTATCAAAATATTTATTTTCCTTATCCACCTCAAAGCCTCTTTTTGAGGGCATCATTGTCTTTTTCTCATCAAGAGATTTTCAATGACCATAATCATGCTCAAATTTGATCTTTGGATCAAAATTTATAGCTTCCTAAAGTCTCAATTCTTATTTCCTAACCCACGTGGCACCCATGTGGCATCCACGTGGTTCAACTAGTGTATACATGGTTACTGACATGGCTAATGAAACATCACCCACATGGTAATTTATCCACCGAGGCCCCCGACCTGTTGGCCCTCAACCCCTCCATGCTCATCACCATTAAATTCTTTCTCTGTCGATACCCGACATGCCAATATCGGCCTACTAGGTAACGACCCATTCCAACACCACTTGAATCACTCTCAGCCAATACCTAACATGTCGATACCAACCTATCGGGTATCGGCCCATTCCAACACCACCTCATCACAACCTCCTAATGGGCGATATGTTGGTAGTCCAACTAGAAACCTAGACATGTGGCTCATCCTAGAACCACCATATGGCTTGAAACGTGGTACATGTGGACTGAAACTCTTCATGCCTAAAACTATTATTAGGTTAATTAATCATTATATTATAACTTCATTCCTTAGGATTTATTTATTTAATCTACTTTTATGTTGATTAATCCTCATTAATTGAATATGTCATGTAATGGCATTTTGATTAGTCTAATTACCAGCCCGGTAAATACCGAGGGTTTACTTTACCCTAGGCGTATTAATTTTCAAAGCTACCTTCTTAGAATTTCCAAGCTCTGGTATCCTCATAGGGAATTAATATTTATATTTTAATTTAATTAAAGCACCTCACTTAATTATTTTTAAGCAATTATTAAATATCACCGGGATTTAATTACGCCATTAATTATATCATCCCCTATGTGTACCTTTTATCTCATGCACCCTTGCTTCTCCATATATTGGTATACGATATCCCAGTGGAAGAATTAAATATTATTTTTATTATTAAAAGTGCACCGGGGGTTTATGAAACTAGTTTATAATATCCTTTAACCAGCCCAAGAATATAGTTCATTCCACACACCATCCCTTCTCCAAATCCTGGTGCACGACATCCCGATAGATTTTAATTATCATTATAATTTTATATCTTCGCATCCCCTTATAGGCATATAAATTAACACACATGGTGGTTGTTATCACCAAAAACTTTCTCATACAAATACAAACAACTGATGAAGAAACAGTCAACATAAATGCATCATGTAGCCAATAATTGCAGGGGGATCATAATCAAAATTGGCTATATAGTCACAAAACTATGCAAAAAAGATATTGAATTTATACACGTATTCATCAAAGATAGTGTGTGCACATACACACAGGATAACATAGTGTACAATGTGCACAGTGCATGGGTCACGCGACTGAAAATCAAGCAACCCGAGTGGATGCATAAACGACGCATTGATGATTTTGGTCGAGCCTCAACCACTTCTAGGATGAAGTATATCTTGAACATACCCCATAATCACCCTAAAATTTAACCTTGGGATCACTGAAAGGATGGGAGGTACCTTCAAAATCCTCCCCATTCACATTTGAAACTAGTTGTGCAATATTTAGAAATCCTCCTATAAATAGAGGATCATTGTATGAAAAAGAAGAAGAAGTTTATCGTAGTGTTGTGTTGTTCAAATCTTCTTGGAGAAACCATTTCCTCTCTCAAGAACAATTTGAGCAAGTATAGGAAAGGAAAGCCTTTCCACCTCTTGGGGAGATTTTCCATACATTTCTTCACCATTTTCAAGTTATAATAGGAGAGTAGAAGCTCTATATTGAGGGATTCAAGAGCCCTCTCTTAGGAGGAATAGGGGATTCACAAATCCCACATTTCTCCTCTTGGTGTTCTCAAATTAAGAAGACTATTGTCTATAAGATACCAACTCTTTGTGTTCAATATTTTTCATCTCTTGTTGATAGTTGTTTAACTCATGCTTCTTGGTTTATCATTTTCTTTTGCTTTGATATAAGTTTTATTTTTTGCAGGTTTAGTAATCTAGTAACCATTGTTTTGTGTTTATTTAGCTAGTCCAACTAAGAAATCAAGGGTCCTCTTTTTTCTCACCCAAGTGACAAAGGAACCCAACAATTTGGTGAACGTACTAGGGATTAGGGATCAAATTCCTCCCCCTTTGGAATCTTAGGCCTTCTATTCTCTCTATATTTTGTTTGCAGGGTTCAAAACTGGCTCAACCTACCCTTCAGACATTGCAATTTATCCATCTGTTGGAAGATTCCATTTTAAATTTCCGGCCCGCCATTTTCTTGTGTGTGTGCAGGTTCGGGAAAAATAGTCATGTGGTACTCATGGAACTGCGCATATGTATCCTTTTAATTTCACACGGTCTGTGCAAAAATATGTGGAGGAGATATTTTTCTCTACATTGTAAGGGCTTTTGACACTGAGTTTTTTCCAGTAGCTTATATTTATGTTATGCACTTTATAAAAGCCATAACAAGAAGGATTGAGATTCATTCTTGCATAGAGAACTTAGCCACACATAGAATTCTAGGGGGATTAAAAATAACCATAATATCTTTTAATTTCCTTGGTTACCACATGGATGGATTAAATTTTATCATTTGAATTTCATTAAAATATTTTCTTTTACAAAAACATCACATTAATTTGGGACTAGAAGGCTATTTAGACAATCTTGGAGTATGCTCTTTTCTCACATGCTCGTGTGATCTTGGAAATCAAAAAAAGAGATTTCTTGAAGAAACCTTCATATCCCTTTAAATCAACCATTTTAGGAGAGGCCAATACCTCTTAGCTTGTTTTTGAAACATAATCTCAAAGAATTGTAAGGGCCCAAACATTCCCAAATGTGCACAATCTTAGGATAGTTTCAAATTCTTAGACCAAATCACTTAGGAAGTTTAAAGCATTGTAAGGGCCCACACATTCCCACATTTTCACAATGTGGGAATAGTTTCAAATCTTTCTTAGATCATATAACATTCTAGGGAGATTAAATCTCAAGCGTAAGGACTCACATGTCCACCATGCTAGTTGCCTAGGGATTTTTCAATTTTTGCAAGGATTGTTTGTGAAATCTAGTAAGTTAGAAGTAAGAAACAATTGTAAAGGACCAAGTGATGTCCACATGCAAAAAATTGATCACTTAACTTATTAAAAGTTCATCACGCACCATCACTTCTTACACACATCACATATTCAAAAGGTTTTTTATTAGATACTTGAAACCATAGTATGCTCTCTTCATGCTCATAAGTGATTTGGGAAGATCAGAAGGGATTCATTTGTGTAGTAAAGATATTTTTGTGCACACCATTTTTAATCAATGAGGTTATCCCATGACCCCAAATTCATAGCCCATTTTCACATCCTAAAAACAACCAAAATCAAGCCACTGCTAACCTCCACATAAGGAACACAAAATAATTTGGTAGTCTAAGTTACGATTTTGGGGATAGGCATCCAAATAACTCCCCATCATTATATTTTCATTGAAACTTAGAAAGTTGCGAAATAGGATACCAAAATACTCCTAATCAATAATTCCTACACCATAAGGAAGGGATACACCCATGAAGGGTCAAAGTTCAAGGTCTAGTTGTTCTGTTCATGCCTCCTTGGGTCACCCAACCCTTGAAAGCATCCATCCCGTGACCGATTCTTGAGGCCGGAAATATAAATGTTGTGCTTGATCGAGGTGACTTAGTGGCCAAAAATATAGGTTTTATATACCTAAGGTGGCGGTTGTGGGTTGCAATGGCACCTCAATAAGATTTTGAATGGTTGTCGAGAAATATCACCAGTATTTATGGGATATGCCCCTTTCACCCCTCATTATAACTGGTTGTTCATCCCTTCACTAGTATCTTCTCAAGTGGGTTCCAACCCCACTGTTGAGTGATTTTTTGGAGGTCCAGTGCTATTTTAGGGGAAGGATTTTACGTCGGATAGGACACGTGCATTATTTTTTATATTCCCCCACGCGGAGTCAGAAAAAACATCCAAACTACCAGTTACATTGTTGTTTTATCTTTATGGACTACCTCATGACCCCTTTAGGTATATGATCACAAATGCAATACACTCATTCCCTCTGCAAATAGATGTGTATCCCAATAATACCCCTTGAAATTTATCCTTAGGATCCCCACACCCAGCTCTGCAGTACCATCACCTCCGTTGCATTAAGGCACTGTCAACCGGTAGAATTCTCACCACCATGAGTTGTCCCACATATATTTAACCCTTATCTTATTTGACACTGATGTTGTTCTATCCATTAGGCTCGAGAGTCCTGGTATTGTTACACCATAGAATAAAACCTCATACTTCTTCCTCATCATCATGCTAACCACCCCATTATGGAATCCCACATCATGATTTTGGTTACCTTAAATGCACCTTAGCATGATCATTAACCCTCCATATCATCCAACATCAATTACCCATATGAAAAATCATCCTCCATCCATCTACCTGGTACAAAAACCCACCTATGGGGCCTCCAACCCTTCATCAATTTCACCCCCTACTTATTCCCCATGCATCCAAGCCATCCTTCACTAGGGAAACCATTTCTATACATATACTTTTAACCCAATTATTCTTTATTTATTTGTATAAATCACATTCCAAGTTTCAACAGGTAGCATAGATTTTTTCCATCGCAATCGGTGGCGTATTTTTCCTTGGAACACAAAAACCCATGTCTCCCTTGATTAGGGCATGTAATTTTCATCACCATCTCTGCAAATATATCCCTACCATAGAAAAATATTGACTACCATTGACACCCTTATCCTTAATATCTATATTTTGACCTATCATCCACATTTTACCTAATATCTAGTCATCCCCATGAAACAATATTGTGTTTTATGGATGTTTTTGTCATCCCGTTTTCCCCAACCAAGGGTAGTTTTGACATCCCATCCAGTTTGATCTTCGTCCATGTCACCAGTTCATCCACCTTTCCTCCATACAATCCCTGATAACATTTTGATCAAATCGATGACAAGAAACCCTTTGCTTCTTATAGTTGTGCCCCCTTCCTTGTCGACGTCAACAAAAGTTTCCAGGAAGGTGGGAGAATCTTAGATCTCATTCCCCTATCAATTAGCAATATCAGATGACACATAAATATTCATTATTTCTTTTTGATGTCGTTGATCTCTGTAAAATTCAACTCCAACAAAATTTCCTATTACGGTGGGTCTTACTATGCGACCGTTGCAGTTTTTCAGTCATCATTGAAGACCTATGAAGCTTCTAGGTCATCAATACCTCTAAGTTATTGACATATTACACTAGTTTCCATTTCTTGATTTAGAGACAGTTGAGTCCATAGGACTGTCATCGACCATTATTGATGTCCTCGAGGGCGATGTAACCATCCACTTCATAAACAATTTTTAGTTACAGACATATTATTCTGGTTTCATGACACAAGCATGGGGCATGCCCGCCTCATTTGTACACAAATTTCCATTTCAGTTTTTAGAGAATGTTGGCATTAGTTCGAATCCCCTTTTCCTCCAACGGGATTCTCTCATCGTCCCTCTTATAAACAACTACAACTATCCTAATCTTATGGAAATTTCTACAGAAAAAAAAAATTGATGTATTTCAGCTATACATATGCTCCTAACCTCACACATCAGGAGGATTATGTTATCACCAAAAAAATTCTCATACAAATACAGACAATCGATGAATAAACAATCAACACAAACACAAGATAAAACCAATAATCATAGGAGGATCACAATCACAATTGGCAAGATAGTCACAAAACTATGCAAAAACGATCCTAAATTTCCACACATATTCAACAAAGACAACGCGTGCACATCCACGCGAGCTAACACAACGTAAAATGCACACAGTATGTGGGCCACACAAATGAAAATCAAGAAATCCATGCAGATGCAGAAACAATCCATTGATGATTTTGGTCAGTCCTCAACCACTTCAGGGATGAAGTAGATCTCGACCCTACCCCAAAATTGCCTTAAAATTCTACCTTGGGATCACTGAAAGGATGGGAGGTACCTTCAAAGGACTCCCCATTCCCATTTGAAACTAGTTGTGAAATATATAACAATCCTCCTATAAATAGAGGATCATTGTATGCAAAATAAGAAGTTTATTGTAGTGTTATGCTGTTCAAATCTTCTTGGAGAAATCATTTCCTCTCTCAAGAAAAATTTGAGAAAGTATAGCAAAGGAAATACTTTCCACCTCTTGGGGAGATTTTCCGGACATTTCTTCACCATTTTCAAGTTATAATATAAGAGTAGAATCTTTGTATTAAGGGATTCAAGAGCCCTCCCTTAGGATAAATAGGGGATTCACAAATCCCACATTTCTCCTCTTGGTGTTCTGAAATTAAGAAGACCAGTGTTTATTGGATACCAACTCTTTGTGTTCATTATTTTGCATCTCTTGTTGATAGTTGTTTAACTCATGCTACTTGGTTTATCATTTTATTTTTCTTTGATACATGTTTTATTGTTTGCAGGTTTACTAATATGCTAACCATTGTTCTATGTTGTTTATCTAGTCGAACTAAGCAATCAAGTGTCTTCTTTTTGCTCACCCAAGTGACAAAAGGAACCCAACAATAGCATTTAAAATTATTATTATCATATTATTATAATTCTCCAGGGTTTATCAATTCAAGTTT
>ML778672.1:807810-819645 GCA_009831015.1 Picea engelmannii
ATATATATATATATAGAGAGAGAGAGAGAGAGAGAGAGAGAGAGAGAGAGAGAGAGAGAGAGAGAGAGAGAGAGAGATTATAAACTTGAATTATAGCTTACCACATGCACCAATCTTTTTCCAACTCTCAATACTCGATAACCCGGTGGGGGTTCAATATTATTATTAATTTAAAAATATAATAAGTCACTCCAGGCATTTGATTAATTTAAATAAAACAAAAATACGTTAACAATGATTTCCCCAAAGATTACATAGACCTTTGTGTAGTGCGAAATTATTATGATTGGAAAACATAAGAAAATTTTATTTCCTTGTCCAGAAAAAGGAAAAATTACATCTTCTTTGCTCATGTGCCTAGGTTAGAATTTCATGGTTTTTAATATAAGACTTCATCCTCTTAATATTCAACTTATTAAGACAATAAACACTAATTTTGGGAAAAAATACTAGGAGTTACTATCCTCCCTTCATCATGCATTTTTCTTAAGAAAGCTTATTAAAATATATATACATGTATATATTTAATCATTTGAATTTCTTTCCAGGAAAAATAAATTATGTGAATGGTAAAACCATCCACAATAAAAGTTATGTTTTTACCAGAACTTACTACCCACCTATTTTCAAGCAAATATTTACTATTATCTAGGGAAGAGCCACTATCTCAAGTGTTTACCTTTGGACATGGTTTTACTGAGTAAATCCATGTAAGAATTCCATTCTTACCATGTATTAATAAGACAAAAATTAAATACAAAATATATATTCGTAATTTCATTTTAGTTACATATTTTGTTGGATAGTTGGTTGTCATTGATATAAACCCTTAGAGTGTTCAAGATACCCTATAGTTGTGGTTGATATTGATGGTGAGTTAGTTGTCATTTATGTCAACAAGAGTGGTTGATTTTAGCAGATGTGTTGGGTTCATTTTATGAAGTCTGCATGAAGCCCCAGAGGTGTGGTCACGAGACCCAAATTTATTTGAGGAATAAGGACATG
Organism: Picea engelmannii; assembly: GCA_009831015.1. Taxonomy (NCBI): domain Eukaryota; kingdom Viridiplantae; phylum Streptophyta; class Pinopsida; order Pinales; family Pinaceae; genus Picea; species Picea engelmannii. The sequence continues at coordinate 808,816 of ML778672.1, forward strand.
AAGCACAGTGAAAATGTAGGTAACACACTAATATATGGATAGTCCTCTTCGTGCCATTTTTGATGATAGGTGGTATGCCACAAGTTTCCTCACGGTTGAGGAGTTATGGTCTTGTGAACTTGGAGGACCTCGAAGAATGATCTAGAAGCCCCTAGAAGGTCAACAAGAAGTTATAGGTCATTTATTAAGAGTAAATTAGTTTCAACAAGAATTTAATTAAGGTTAAAGTGGTTGCAACAAGAGAGTGTGGGTTATCCCTAAAATAAGGAAAAGGGGTAAAATAGTTACAAGCTATCCCCTGAAGGAAGTCACTTGGAAAGTATAAATAAGACTTCAAGAGACTCTTATTAACACCTATCGAGAACATTGAATATCCATGTTGTAAAGTGTAATGGGAAGGTACTATTAACATATCTAACACAGTGAGTATGAGGTAGCGAAGTTTAGTGAAGAGAGAATTTGCAAGATTCGAAGGAACGAAGTTGAGCTTACTGTTCTAGGGTTTTCCTGAGGTTATCCACGAGTTTTAGTGAAGGAAGAGCATGTAAATCAGTGAGTTGCAGACTCAAAGAAGTGTGGAAATACGCAGAGTTTAGTGAAGGAAAACGTGGATGAACAAAGAAGAAAATAAATCTACAGGTTATAGGTCAGTAGGGCATGAATGTATACGAGTTGTAGTGGAGGAAAGCACGAATATCCGTGGGAAGTAGAGGAACAAGTCACAGATTTGTGAAAGGGCATGTGAAAGGTTGAGAAGTAATGCTTGTACCATGTTGTTGATGCCTAGTTTGGTTTACTCATTTGTTATATGATACAACAAGGTGTCTACATGATCACATGTATTCTCATGTGTTAGGTTTTGAGGCTTATGCTTATGTTGTTATGGTACATTCTTGGAGCATGCCATGGTAGTGATTGTGAATGGTACACCTTGGTGATGATATGATACATTGTTAGAGGCACATATTGGATACTTGGAATATGGTTGTTGTATGGTATATGAGTGATATGGCACATGTTTGATGTTATCTCATGGTACATGGTTTATGGATGTTGGCACATGCTTGAGGCTCATGGTTTTAGGTACATCTCAGTTACATGTTTATGGTTTTTCCCTTTGTATTTTATTGAGGCATTGGTACATGCATGAGGCACATATTTGGTACATGGTGTTAGACATATTCTTAATACATGTATGAGGTGCATGCCTTGGTGAGGTTGGTACTTGGTTGAGGTACACTGTTGATAGTACTTTCTTGGTATATCTTATGGTATATGGTGTATGGCATGATTGAGTGATATGGTATATGGTTGAGATACATTGTTGGTCCATGGTATGATATAGGTGTTGGTGCATGGTTGTTTCACTTGTTGCGATACATGTTATGGTACACGATTGATGCTTGGTATGGTACAGGTTGATGGTTTGGTACATGCTTGGGTACATGATTGCGACACATATCTTGTGATGGTATGTTGGTGATATTGATAGAGGCATGTGTTTCTTATGTTGAGAATATAGTTGAGAGGTGCCCTTGGTGATCGTGGGATTGGTATCATTGATGTTGAGTATCAGTTACAGTGACAGGTTTGATACAATGACAATTTGATAGGTTACAGGTTGATGTGATAGCGGAAGTGGTAGTGATAGTGGCAGTGACAGTGGTAGTGATTGTGGTAGTGACAATTATTCTACATTTATATTTCATGGTGTTATGACGGGGAAATGAAAGGGGGTTGTATCCTCCTTCTGGTTGGTGCCGGAGAACACAAGGAGTTGGAGCTTCCTTCGGGTTGGATCCTAAGAATCAGGGGGTTGTATCCTCCTTATGGTTAGATCCAGAGAATTTAGGGAGTTGTATCTTCCTTCAAGTTGGAGCCTGTAAATAGGGGGTCATAGCCTCCTTACAATTGTAGCTAGAGAATTGAGAAGTTGGTGCTTCCAATGAATGATTTCTTTGATATATAATAAATCATTCTATAGTTTTCTCCCATTTGGGATTCCACATAAATCATGATGTTCTGTGTATTTGATGTGATGTTGTTGATGTGATGCTACTTATGTTTATATGCTCATGATATATTGAATGAAACATAGATGATATATTGATGATATAGTGTTGATAAGATTGGATTTTATATATTGTGGTTAAAAGTGGTAAAAGTGCTCATATTGATTCACCCCTCCTCTCAGTATTCAAACATCTTCCTCGTGTTAAAATGCCTTTTCTCCACTAATTATCCTAAGCTTATGAAACCAAATTTATTATCAATATTTTATTTAATAGAGTTTATACATTCTTAACTTCATATGTTTTATGAACACTCTGACAACTTAGTCTTCACTACTACCAATGAGTTATATTCACACAATTGAGCTGCAAATGCCCAACTAGCACTATATTTTTATTCAAAGTTACAATTAATTTCTCACAACAGTGTATAAAAATAGAAATAGTCATAGGAAAACAATAGAATGTATTCTTTCACAACTCTCTTCATACTTTACATTCAACCAGACATATGAAGGAATAAATTTCACTAATTAAACAGAATATCAATTCTTCAAAAAAACAAAGCATAAATCCTATGGTATTAAGAAAATTATCATGGCATACACAAATTACTAAAATAATTATATGAGAGTTAAAAGTAGATTGAAAACTGTTGATGGATGAGCCTCCTTCTACCCAACCATAGGAACATATGTCTTTTGTCTATCCTTGCAGCTGGCCACCCCCTAGCTAGAAGATGATTCCATGAGGGGATATTCTCACTCATTAACATAAATAGAAAGATGAAAACCACTCTCCTTTACTAATATAATTTATCAAGATATATATCTCATGTTCCACCATGCAAGGGGGAATGTCCTTGACTCAGTAAGTCACAACTAAATACCCAAATTCACAGCCCCATTGATCATCTTGGTTTAGAGAATGTATTTTCTATCTTCTTACCGAGAACATAGAAAAATTTATTTCCCTCCATTTTTCTAAGAACCAAAGAAGTTTCACACACTCTTCTCCACTCAAATTTGGTCCCCAGACCCAACCATTTGTGACCTCTCTACTCTACCTGCAATTTTCCTTATTTTCCTTGCCTTCTGCAACAAGATTTTGTTTTCCAATTTCCCAAATTTGTGGGTCAGATAAGAAATTTCCAAATCGGTAATTTTCCATTTCTCTCTTTGATTTTTGAGGACCACCCAACAACCATCTTGATTGGTAAATAAATCTTTTAGGATAGAGGGAAGTTCTGGGTTTGAATATTTTAAATTAAATAGGGTACTTCCTGGAAAGGGTTATATCAAACAGTAAGGGTTCACCCTCACCATTCCCTCTCATGGAATCATTTGTGTAAATTATCAACCCATCGACAATTTTCTTTCAATTATCACCAAAATGCATTTTATTATTTTAATTTTTCATCAAGGTCCAAAACATTAAACATACTAGCCATGAATTACGAAAACATTTAGAAATACTAAGGAAAATGGGGTGTTACATTCCCCTCCCCCTTAAAGGAACACCATCCTCGGTGTTCTACCTGCCGACCTAAATACTATTTACAACAATGAATAAAAATGGGTATGCCTTTCTCATGGAATCCTCTAACTCTTAGCTGGACTCATCTGCCCCAAAAAGTTTCCACCGCACTTTGACTTGCACGATGGCTCAATTCCGAAGGAGGGTCTCTTTCATGTCTATTGTGCATTGAGGTTCAGGTTGAAATTATCCCTCAGATTCCACCTGAATAAAAAACCAATCAATTACATGATTAGCATTATGAACACATTTCTTAAGAAAAAATACATAGAAAACATTGTGTGCCTTCACTGTGGGAGGCAAAGCTAGCCTGTCAGCTTCCGATACCACTCTCTTAACAATTTAAAATGGAACACAATACCATGGTTCCAACTTGGCACAAGTTCCCATTCTTAGGGATATTCTCTTACGTTTGATCTAGAGATACACATGTTCTCCCACTTTGAACTTCCTTTGAGTTATGTTCTTTTCTACATAACTTTTTTTTTTCAGTCTTAAGCCACTTTCAAATTATTTTTTATCTTTTCTATTTTCAGTTCCATTTCCTTTAACATGCCTGGTCCAAGAGTGATATGACCACTAGATTATCCCATCTTATTATTTTACACTATCTGTCATATAATTCATCAAAAGGGCTTATCTTCAATGACTCTTGATAGCCATTGTTGTAGGAAAATTATACTAAGGGTAAGTAGTCTTCCCACTTCTTGGGATGATAAATTTCATGCATCCTGAACATGTCCTCTAATACCCTTTTCAACCTCTTTTTTTTCCATCAGTTTGGGGATGGTAAGTTGTGCTAAATGGTAATTGAGTCCCAAAACTTTTGAACAAATATTTCCAAAAATTTGAAGTGAACTTGACATCGCGATCTGATATGATCATTTTTGGAATGCCATGCAACTTGGAAATATCCTTCATAAAAATATTAGCGATGTCGATTTCCTTGTAGGTATATTTCACTAGAATAAAGTGAGCTTCCTTGCCCAATTTATCCATGAAAACCATGATTGAATCAATTTTTTTTTTCCCTTAACACTTGTGTTGTGGTAGGCACTACAACCCTCCATTTTCCATTTGATCTTTCTTACCTCCCTAGAAAATGGAGCCCCATATATTTTGAGCCTAAGAGAAATCCTCATAAGTCTCCCTCTCCATCTTAAGATACTTAGAAAACTCACGTTTCTTACTTGACAAAATCATAAAGACTTGGTGTTGAAATCCAAATTTGAAATCGACAAAGTTTATTTCAACTTATCTGAATAGTTTGGAGGATTTTCTTCCAACTTCTTCGAACAGTTCGGAGGAGTTACTTTCTTCCACCTCGATATGCAATGTTATCGCACAAATTAGAGGAAACTCCTCTGATGTGTTTGGAGGAGTTAACTATAACTCTTCCAAACACATCTGAGGAGTTCCTCTGATCGCTTCTGATATGATCAGAGAACTTTGTATCCGACCCTCTGACCACATCGACCCCACCTACTGCATTTAATGCCAAAAAGACCTTTTTGGCTATATAAACAGAACATGGTTGAGTCTTTTTCACCCGATTTAGAGTTGAGTAAGATGAGCCACAAGGATAAATGCATCGAGATACCTCGTTCAAGATTTCTACCTATCCCTACTCACGACGTGGCATCAAGATTCTAGGTAAAAACATCCTACCTTCTTTTGTTTAAGGTTAGGGTTAGGTCTACTTTCGTTTTCTTAAACTTTATCTTTGGTTCTTGTTTCATTACCCTAGCTAGATGGTTTTGTTAACCCCTCGCCACCTTACCTTTCAATAATCCCTTAACTATTATATATTCTTCCCTATATTCTTCATCGCAACAACTCTTATTTCCATCTTAACAACTGATCCATTCAATCCCTAAGCTTTACCCTGCAAGCATAGTTTTCAATCAAAAAGGTTCCAAGGGTTCCCAAACCTCCAAACCCTTTCTTTGGCCTCACCTATAGATCACCTTACTTTACTCATAGAAATCCCTACTTTTTTAAATATCGGTAGATTTCAATCTAACGCTGAACACATCAATGAATTTATTACTAACTCCTTCGATGTGTTCATGAGAGTTGAATATGTTTCCTCTAATCATATCGGAATGCTTGAAAACAACCCCTCCGACCATATCAAAGGAGTTAATTTAAACTACTCTGATATGATTGGAGGAGTTTCTTTCAAGTGATCTGATATTTACTATGAGGCTTATGATGAGTCCTCTGATGACCTATCAGAAGAGTGGGAATTAACTCCTCCGACCTCATCGGAGGAGTTCTTACTAACTCCTTTGATGCGATCGGAGGAGTTCTTACTAACTCCTCTGATGCGATCGGAGGATTTTTCCTTAACTCTTCTAATCTCCACTCTTTCAACCTATTTCTACTGTATTAGAGAAGTCAATAAAATTTTCTCCGAGATGTATTAGAGAATTTATTTCCTAGGCCTCCGATTTAAATTTTCAAAGCCTAACATCTATCCTTTTTCCTTCAAATTTTTACCAAGGTGCTTAAGCTTTATCTACTTTCAATAATTTTAGCTCCACTTAAACTGGTACATCACATCTTGTTACTATGTACTAAACTTATATTTTTGATAGGTACAAACATGTCACCAAGGAAGAAGACGACAAGAAAAGCATCCAGAGCTGAGGTCTCTAGAAACTCCAAACAAATAGAAGAGGTAGATATTGTCAGGGCTACATATGATGATACATATGTACTTCTTGAAAAGGATGGAAAAATATGAAACGGGGGGGATTTTTATACATGTTTAAGAGATACAATTTCTCTACAAAAGTAGAAGAGTCAGATGAACTCCAAGAATTTAGGAATATCAGAAAATCAAGAATTTTCAGGGTGGTAGCACACCCAATGGTCTTCCCATGCGTAGACGCAATTTCATGGATTTTGAAGAACATCGATATAAATAGTTGACATGTCTGCAATGCATGAAAGGAACCTATTGCTTCATTTCGACCATAATTTATATCTAAATTCTATCACATTGAAGAAGGAAATAAAACATTGGATAGGAAGCTCCTCAGTGAATTTGAATATACACTGAAAGAATTGTTTCCAAAATGGTATAGGGTGGATAAGAAATTTAAATACAAGCCTAAGATTCGGTACCCCATGACTAAATTAAGAAGGCCCTATCAGTATTTGGTGGTTATGTTGTGCATTTTATATGGGGAGTCATACACAACTCAATTCTCCCTTTGATTCATTCCCTTGATGTATTTCTATGAAGATGTAGGTGTTTCATTCAATTGGGCAGATATATTGTCTGAAAATATTACTGTTGTCATATCTACAGTAACACAAGCACAACGAGGAACATTTCCCATTTTCTATAGGTCCTCGTAGATTTTGGACATAATGTGCATATCCAAAAAGTATCCAAACATGGGGTGGAGTTGGTTTCCATCCCACGCCTCAATCCACATATATTGAAAATTTATATGGGACCACAAATACCATACAAAATACCAAAGAATTTGTGAGCACTTCCTTTCTCCTTTATATGAATTCATATTTTTCACCACTCCCCCTTGTATGACAGACAAAGCCACAACACTCATAAGAAGGATAGGGGACTAGTATCTAATGGATCATGGCACTTATATAATAATATATGGTGCGATGAATCCACCTCACCTACTTCCATGATTTGTACTTGACAAGATTGTCCTTCAGGAAGTAGCGTACTAGAGTATTATACATGGGGTTGGAGGAATGTTGTATAGGTTTAAAAAAGAGATATGTCCCACATTACCTTTATATGTCAACAACTATTTCCTCGAGAATACCAAACAAGCCCAAGCGAAGGTAAACATATTACTTTATTATCACTTTGGAGAAGAGATATTCAGAAGACACTATCCTAGGAATATCGTAAGGGAACAATTCAATAGCATTAGGATCCCTTATGAATACACTACTGAAATATGGGAAGAAGACTAAGTGCATAAAAATTCTAGAATGTACGACGAGGTCATTTCCAACAAGCTTGGCCAACCAAAGGGAAGGATCACGGAGGAAGAAGAAGCAAGAGAGGCGGCCATAAAATAAGCAAAAAAAGATGAAGCTAGGAGATATTCTCCCATCTCTATCTCGACTCATTCAGGATCTGTCGAGGAGGAATAAACACTAGCAGATAAAAGGAGGAGAGATAAAGAAAAGGTGTTAAAAAAGAAGAAAGATTCCAAGAAGAAACAAAAGGTTGAGGCCGCCAAAGAAAAAGACAAAGTTGAAGCTAAAGCGAAAGCTTCTACAGAAAGAGAAAAGGAGCTATTAAAAGAAGCAAGAGTAGCAACAAAACTAGCAAAGAAAGAAATGGAGGAAGCGAGCGAAAAAGTTGTTGAGGAAGAGAGGAAAAATAAAAATGCAAAAAGTAGAGGGGATAGCACACACCCCATGGGCATAGATATCCTAGGAACATCTACTGTAGGCACATAGGAAGTTACAACAGACAATGGTTTGGGCCTTGGTCTTTGGGATCCATTCCAACCAGCTGAAGTGATATATCCTTGAATCTTCACATATTATAGTAAAACTGGCAGGATTGTGCGAGAACGAGTTAAGGAGATGTTGGTGGCGGAAGGGGATCCTATATCAGTAGTAACTCAAGTACCAGTCATGAGAGATGTTAGAAAGGATCTTGTGGTGACAAATAGAGACAATTATGCATTCACGGATGCCAATATAGATAACATACAAAGGTTATGCAAAAAAAATGAAGAGAAGGAGTTAAGGATCAGGGAACTCGACGAGAATCTTCAACATATAAATGTTGATGAAAGAATCCTCCAAATATTCAAAGTCAGTGTTGAGAAGGTTAGAAATGACTTATAAGGTGCCATTATTGACATGTATGCTTGTCTACACCTTTTTCAATATGTGGTTGTAGTAGTCATTGACCAAAACAACCAAATACAAATGAAGCTGACACATTACAACATTATCCGTGAAGGTATAGCTGACATAGATATATGGATAGAGGAGAATCCTAATGCACCTTCTGAATTATATAGGTCGTAAAAATATGGGAGGAAGACTGATTTGTATGCATTATATCACTGCCAATAGATAGGACAAAGAGCTAATCGATAAGTAACCAAATCTATGGCAGTATGTTCAAGGATGCACAAATATGCTAAGGATTTGATCATAAATGGACGCCTCCCAAGGTTAGATGATCTTGGAAAGAACCTAGTAGCAGAAGAAATGTAAAATCAATTTCGGGATAGCACAAATTGAAGGAAACAAATAGCTAAAACAACTACCTTTGTCTCCACCGACCTTATTAATCAACATCAGCTACAACCAGTTAAGTTTCATACGATGGTGCAAGATTTCATGAAAACGTTAGAGAAGGATATGAGTGCCCTCGATGATAGTATTTCTATAAACAATGCAAAATTAGAGCAGTTGAAATACAGGAGAATCAAATCACTCTATAACCAGTTGGAATTTTGGATGACCTACCTCAGAAGAAAAAGTTCATAGGAAAAGGACATAACACATGCCCTTTATTTCATCCTTTTCCTAACTACTCTAAATTTCGTCCCTTGTTGCACACCTGTTGTTAGGGAAAAGAAGATGAATTGTTTTGTAACTGCCTCTTCAAGAAGAAGACCGAAGGACACATGGGAATTACTATTTTTTTTATAAAATAGGATAGAAGCTCATTTGAAAAGGACTTTTGGCTTTTCAAGCATTGTATAGACCCACGAATATTTTCGAGAACATATAATTTGTTAAATAATATTGAGAAGACATTAGGGACAAGATATTATAGAAGGAATTATGTGTAGAAACAGATAAGAGCTTTAAACTTCTTCAAGTCAATATAACTATTGTTTCTATGGACTGTAAGAATGCTTGTTTGTTGTAGATTGATTTTCATACAATCTTTGTTATTATGAAATTATTGATGTTTCTTTGAATATTCCAATGCCTTGAGATTTGTGGGTTATTATCAGATATGTTGTTTTGATCTAGATTAATTTGATTATATACATTTGTATGCACTTGTCTCCAATCTTTCTCTTTTGTTGCAGCTAACTGTATAAAAGTTATGTAATATTTTGGTTGCATTTATAACTCACTGGTTACTCTAGTGTGCTCCTAGCTAGGATAGGTTCGCATATATTAGCAATAGATTAGTTTTTTTTACATACATGGTATTCATATACATATTTTAATTTCATTCACACAATCCATCCGCCCCCCATTGGTACATCAGATCGTAATCAGTAAGAAAAAACAAAAGACGGAAACAATGGCAATCGGGCCAAATTATGGATGGGACTCCTAATTCAAATAATGTATATTCTAGTTGGGAATGTATACTAGGGAGTACCCCTTTCTATTGTCAAGCGAATTCATACTCATCAACAAAATTGGAGGTAGAAGGAGGGCCATCTTTTATGGATTATATACATGAATTAAACAATAATCGAAATCAGTATTCAATAAGTAATTAGGACCCCCAACCTACCTTGTTCCCTCGAGCCGAGTCTGAACAAGAAGTTATCTATGAAGACTCAAAGGCTAATTTTAGAAGTGCTTCTAGTAGTCATGAAATACATATTGAAACTTAGTTTCACATACCACGGGAAGAGCTCCACGAAACCCATAAAATTACACATTCTTATAGAAAAATGTAATGATCCCAAGCCATTATGCAAGGATCATCACGGTTTTGGTGTCTTTTTAAAACTTTTTCTGAGTGAGGTATTTCATCAAACACTTTGTTGATCTACTTGTTTAGATGTGTTTATATGTGTGTATGCAGCAAATAACAGAAAGAGATAACCATGGAACATACCTCAACCATATGCAATAAGATAGACAAGCCAAAACATCTCAATTCTTCTTTATTCATAAAATAGAGAAACATGCTACAATGAACATGTCGATCTGGAATGCTCAACAGATGGCCAAGAAGATAGACAATAGATAAGAGCTGCTACAAAATGCTCCTACTAATACAAAAGATGCCTCCAAAGGCTGAATAAGAAATGAATATCAATACCAGCAGATCTGAATGCCAAACTCTCCAGCTGAAGAATGCCATGCTCCAATAGAAGGCTGAAACCCTCAATAACTCGAACCTGCTGCCAAAAGTGTTCAATCACCCTAATAAATATGCCAACTGATAGATCAGGTGATGGTAAGAACAACCCAGGTGACTGAATATCCAAGATCCCTCTCAATCTCTATAGATCTGAAATCCCCCACTGAATGGTGTGCCCCACTGGATGACTGAAACCCT
>ML778672.1:825110-844997 GCA_009831015.1 Picea engelmannii
TGAGAGGTTCCTCCAAGTAATGTGCCCAAAATGCCCTCTTCAGTGATTTTAATTAACTTATAGCTCAAAATAGTCAAAATCATGGAAATCGTCGAAATGGAACGAAACCAAAGCCAACCTATGCGGAATGGCTCATAATGATGATAAATGCCAAATGGACCCCGCAATGCCTCTCAAATACCCCTGTACGCGCTATAACATCCATCTGGCTACTCTGGTCATCATAAGTCTCTACCCTGTGATGATGTCCCAAAGTGGGGACATTACAAAAAATGATTGGAAAACTACATATAGCCTATGAAATCCCTAGGAGGAAATCAAATAATGTAGAATGTCCCAATACAGATCCCTATTTTTACGTTAACTTAGTAGACACACTCATTAAAACTTCTTTACAAGAAGTCCCAATACCTTTGAGCAGAGCTGTGCGTTTCCTTATTGAATATGAAGAAGAACTCGAAGGTGAACAACCAAAAATTTCCATAGAAAAATTAATGGGAGAAAACATGAACCACATAGAAGTTATATCTCGATGGAGGGCTCAAGGAGCTCTCAATATGGCTGGAAAAATTCATTAAATTCCAAGTAAGTTTGATAAACTCCTCCAAAAATTTGACCCAGACAAATCCAGATCACCGAAAGATCGTGCTAATAATTTAATTTTAGCCATACATCTTCTAGGTGTTGAACATGATGATGTAGTATGTAGGATATTTCCTTACACATTTTTTTGGGAAAGCTTCTACTTGGTATTTCAACTTACCTGCAGGGTCTATTATAGACTGGGATAGTTTTGAAAGGCTCTTTATGAGAAAATTTGGAGAAAGAAAAACAATTGTGTCTTTACATACTGAACCTTCCACGAACCTCCCAGCCTTAGAACAAGTTTCTCACAACTCTCAACAATGGGTACCCTTGAGCTAGGACTAAACTTCACCCAGGTAAAGGGATTCCTAACCAGGTTGATGTATCTCAAACAACAAGAAAGACTCTGTCACATGTACCAACTCAAACTAACAACCTACAGTCCCTCATTCACCACATTCTTGTCCCACCCCATAAAGTGTGCCCCTTCTCTACTCAACAGTCCTTCGTCTACCCCAGTTCCTTTCCGAGCTTCAGGAATAGGCCGGACATGAAGTCTCAGAGCCCTATAGCTGCAGTTTGGCACCTTCGAGAATTCAGTTCCCAAAAATTCTCTCACCTTGAGAGAATTTCTCATGGGCCTAGCAACCAACCTCTTCAATATCCCATGGGCCTGACAACCCACTTCTTCAGTCCAACTCCCAAGCTAACTAGGTACAGATACAGGTATAGGTATGGGTACATGTATAGGAAGGTACAGGTACAGGTACATGAAGGTATGAGTATAGGTACAGGTACGGTGGACAATTGAATGAGTCTCTGAATGATGATGGAATGAATGGGAAAATGAACTAAGTCCAAACTATATGTATGCATGTTCCCAACTTGACACTTGTCATGTTGAGAACCACTTGGGCCCACTTGTCCCCATCCTTAGAACTTAGGATAAAATAATTATCCATACTTTATACTTTAAGGAATATTAATATAATATTCCTTTTTGGCTTAATTTCCCTAACTTAGTTCCTTATCCTTAAATTTTATCCCCCTTTCCCTGACTAGTGGAGTTTAGTTCCCCATACTCTTTTATCGTGGTCGGTCTACACACAACGATGTATTATATTAATGATAAGACATATACAAAAATAGGCTCACTGGCCTTTAGCATCTAGTATCTCTAGCCTAATTCAACACATAAGCCTCCTAGCTTATAATAACTAGCTCACCAGCCTATAAAACACAACATATAAACAAAGGCTCCCTAGCCTCAAAATCACACGCACTTAAGTTTGTTGCACGTGGTATCCTGGAAGATGCACACTTCATCATTTTAGTGCGTAGTACATGTGCACATTGTGCCATTAAAGGTGCATGGAAAATGATATCAAACAACTAACCAGATTAAGTACATTTTCATTTACATTTACAATTGGGGTTTCAGCCTAGGGGTATTACATCCTCCTCCCCTTATTTATGCATTGTCCTCAATAAAATATATATACACATATACAACCAAAATTTCAAAAATCCTCAAAAAGATGTGGGTATTCTTCCTTCATAGCATCCTCATGCTCCCAAGTTATGTCCTCAGGACTGTACCAGGTCCATTGGACCTTTACAATATCTATGGCTCGATTCCAGAGCTGTTTTATTTTCCGGTCAAGAATGTGTACTGGATGTACTTGGAAAGAGCCTTCTTGCTCCACCTGAATCACATTCCAATCAATAACATGATTAACATCAGGTATATATTTATTAAGCAATGATACATGAAATACATTATGAATGGTCATTGATGTAGGCAAGGAAATCATGTATGCTACAGGCCCAATCCTCCCTAGTATTTCAAACGACCCACAGTAGTGAGCTACCAACTTTGAACAATTTCCCAACTTCAGGGAACTTTTGTTGGCCTTCACTTTCAAGAATACAAGGTCCCCCACTTTAAATTCCCCGTGATTTCTACCCTTATCAGCATATCATTTCTTCCTATCTTGGGTAGCCTTTAAATTCTATTTTATTTTCAACATTTTCTCTTCCATTTCCCTGAGTAATTCTGGCCCAACCACTTCTCTATCTGCTAGGTTATCCCAACTTACTGGTGTGTTGCACCTTTTGCCATAAAGTGCCTCAAATGGGCTCATCTTTAGAAATTATCGGTACCCATTGTTATAAGAAAACTCTACTAAGTGTAGGTACTTCCCATTTTGATGTTTTATCCATCACATACATCCTCAACATATCCTCAATCACTTGATTCACCCTCTTTGTTTGTCCATTTGATTTTGGATGATAAGTTGTGCTAGAATTCAAATTTGTTCCAAATCCCTTAAATAATCCTTTCCAAAAATTTGATGTAAATTTTGGATCTCTATCAGATACAATTGTATGGGTATACCATGTAATCGAGAAATTTCTCCCATATAAACATAAGCAATGTTGGTTGCTTAAGAGTGAGCTTTATTGGAATAAAATGGGCAACTTTAGTAAGCTTATCCACCACTACCATAATAGAATCATGCTGCTTGTTTGTTCTGGGAAGTTTGGTGATGAAATCCATTGTTACAACTTCCCATTTCCACTCAGTAATGGGTAATGGATATAGAAAACTAGATGGGTGTCTATGCTCAGCCTTTACCTTTTGACATTCCAAACATTTGGCAATAAAATCAACAACTTCTTTCTTCATTCCTGGCCAATAATATTGTCTCTTGACAACTGCAATAGTTTTCTGATAACCCGGGTTCCCAACATAAGGTACATTATGAATTTCTCTCAATATCATATTTTTTAATTCCTGGAAATTTGGTACATAAATTATGCCCCTATACATGATAATTTCATCATTTTCTAGCTTTTAGTCTTCACTTTGCTGCTGCAAAATACCTTCTTGTAATTTTGCCACTAATTCCTTATATTGCAAATATGATTTTGTAGCCTCCAAAATTATGTCTTTCAAATATGATTGGTACATGATAATGGTTGTATCATCCAACTCATGCACTCTTCTACTTCGTGCATCAACCAGTTTGTTCTCTTTCCCTTTGATATGATTTATATCAAAGTCATATTCACTGAGAAATTCTAACCATCTACTTTGCCTAGCATTTAGAGTTGACTGATCAAATAAATATTTTAGACCATTATGGTTTGTCCTCAGCTCAAACATTTTCCCCATGAGGTAGTTCCTCCACTTCTTCAAGGAATATACTATGGATTCCAACTCTAAATCATGAGTGACATAGTGTCTATCATGCTCCTTCAACTTCCTTGATTCATAACATACAAAAAACCCATTTTGACTGAGGACTCCACCAAGTCCTTCTTTACATGCACTTGTGTATACAATGAAGTCTTCATTTGGATCTGCAATCCTTAGTATTGGAGCACTTGTTAATAATTTCTTCAAGTGTTGGAAACTCTTTTGGCAATCCAATGTCCACTGAAACTTCACACCCTTCTTTTGCAAGGAAGTGATTGGGTGTGCAATCTTTGAGAATACTTCAACAAATATACTATAGTAGCTTGCAAGGCCCATGAATGATCTAACCTCTGTCAGATTCTTTGGAATTGACCATCCTCTAATGGATTCTATCTTATCAAGATCCACTGCTATCCCTTCCTCTGAAATGATATGCCCCAAATAATGAATTTGCTTCTGATAAAATGAGCACTTGCTCAATTTGGCATACAACCGATGCTCCTTCAATACTTGTAATACCATTCTCAAGTGTTTTTCATGCTCTTCCTTTGACTTAGAATATATAAGAATGTCATATAAAAATACAATGACAAACTTATCTAAGTATTCTATGAAAATACCATTCATTAAACACATGAAGACAACTGGTGCATTTGATAACCCAAATGGCACCATTGTGAACTCATAATGACCATACCTTGTTCTGAAAGCAGTCTTGTTGAGGTATTCTTCTTTAATTATTACTTCATGATAACCTGACCTAAGATCAATCTTGGAGAATATTTCTGGATCTTTCAATTGATCAAAGAGGTCATCGATCCTTGTCAAAGGATACTTATTCTTCACAGTTACCTTCTTCAACTGCCTAAAGTCAATGCAAAGTCTCAATGTTGCATCCTTTTTTATTCACAAATTAACCTAGGACACCCCAAGGTGACACACTTGGGCGTATATACCACTTCTTCAGGAGCTCTTAAAGTTGGATTTGCAACTCCTTCAATTATGGTGTACTCATCCTATAAGGGGTATTGGATACTAAAGCTACTCCAGGCATCAAATTTATGGAGAAATCAATGTCTCTTTTAGGTGGTAATACTGGTATTTCCTTAAACACATCTTCAAACTCTTTTAGGACTGTATAATCTTCAATATTTGACACCCTATCTTTAGGTGTTTCTTCCATATGAGCTGCAAATATTTGACACCCTTTTCTGTAACATTTCTTTAGCTACAATACTGACATTTCTCTGATGGTTACTTCTCTAGGAATTCCATGCATTGTCCTTAGGTTCACTTCCTCATCCAAGAAAGTAAATGTCTTATTATGATAGTCTAGGATAGCATGATGTTGGTCCAACCAATCCATCCCAATTAGACAGTCATAGGAATCTAAAGGAAAGATGTTCAAATGTTCCCTAGTGTTCAGTCCATTCATGTCCATAAGACATGACTTAACCATCTCGTTAACTTTTCTTTTGGTTGCTGTAGCCAACTGCACCAACCAAGATTTTCCATGCTTTCTTCTTGGAAAATGAAAAATTTCCACCATCTTGGGATCTATATAACTATGAATATCTCCCGAATCAATTAAAATAGAAATGGTTTGGTTTTTGATCATACCTTCCACTTCAATCATATGTGGTTGATACTCTGCTAGCGTGTTGTCCAGGGCTGCATAGATACTTGGAACAATTCTCCCCATGTCTTCCATTGTTTCTGCTTGTTGTACATTGTGAACAATTCTCACTTGTTCACCTCTGTGAGGACAATATCTAAACACATGATCTCTTTTACAACCCCAACATTGAATAGGTGGTTTCCTTGGCATTTCCCCCCCTGTCTCAATCATTCTAGGTTCTTTAGACATTGGTTTTCCCTAAGGACTGTTTCTGAAGAATGGTGGCTTAGTCCCCTTATTCCTTTGATTCATCTTGAATTTCTTCTTGTCTTCCCAATATTTTTGGAAAGTTGGCCTTAATTTTTTCTGATCATATAGGCATTGAGCTCGCCTTATGGTCTCCTCCAATGTTTTGGGATCATCATATTGTATCTTGTCACTGATGAATGATGGAAATCCACTCAAATACATATGAATCTTAAATGTCTCATCCTTGCTGAAAGAAACATAATTATGTTAGCACTAAGAGTCACCCTCATATTGAAAAAGGATAAGCCCAGTACCCATCAAAAGGTTTGTAAATGTAGATTAATGATTAAAGGTAAAATGGACAAAAATCAACATAAGAATGTTTTGACACATAAATCTGGGCTAGTATGCATAAGAAAATGAGGTTTTGATTAACTTTAATCAGTGGTTTAAGGATAAATGTGAATATAAGGAAGACTTAGTGAGGAAGGCAGATAAGTCTACTATAAGCATCAATCCTTCAAGCAGCTAGGTGAAGAAAAACTCAGTCACAAGAACTTCTTGAACTAAAGTTTAAAACATTGAAAAACATTCATAGCAGCATTATAATCAAACATCCATTATAAAACAACCACAACATCTCATAAGGATCATCCAATAATGATCATTTCAGAGTAAGAAGAAACAAGATGATGAAAAGAGGATGACTTCTATTAATGAAATTATCTCAGGTCTCATACATAACCAAAGAACAACTCTGTTTAGTCAAAATATTACAAAATAGGGAGCTCTTCTCAACCATTCGAACTCAACATATCATTCATATGATGTGTTTATAACCAAAACAGTATACACCAACTAGAAGTGTGAGTTGTCCTTCCTATCCTAGGATTATCCACAAAAATATACTAGTCTAACATATGTACAAGTAGATCAAACAAACTACTAAAATCAAGGAGCATGTTGGCAACAACTCTAACAATATATGAATGAAATGATTTGTTGTTGCTTGCATGCATATTCTCAAGTGCCATGTGTCCTCCAAGCCTGTGTGTTGAACTCCAGATGTCACCTATTGATCCTTGGTTCCCTCCAAATCATCAAAGCCAAGAAGAAGAAATGAATTCAAAACTGATGACTGTAATAGCCAGTTCATAGCATCATTTAGTAGCGCAACTAGTAGAAAAATTCGTAGAGCCCACCTCTTTAAATTTGTTCTGCAACCAATTCCATAGCACATTCAGTAATAGATTCTATAGTTCCCATTTGTAAAACTACTCCACAGATTCTGTAGCACCCATTCTGTGTCTGGCTAGGTGATTTTGTAGTGCCTTCGATAGTGAAACTACATAATAGTCTGTGTGGATGATTCCATAGCGCACGTGCTACGAAATATCTATGTTTTTTCTGTGTGATGAAACAAATCATCAAAAACACAAAAAATATTAGTAGATTGACTATGATCCTATAGATTCCTCCAGTAGGTGAAAATATAATATTTCCTTGAACACTTCAATCTTGCAAAAACTAATAACCATAAAAAATGGGTCTGTCATACTCTCCATTTACTTTCTCAATATGGCACTCCTTGTTGCAGGAGAACTTCCCTCTATAAAAACAACATCTCTTTCTTGTGAAGGGGCACTCCTCTCTACTACAAGGGTATTTCTTTATATTTCATCATGTGCTAGAACATTTAAGTTCCTCTGGGCTAGATCATTCTTGAAGGGCTGCAATTCTTCTTTGAGATTTCTATTTTGGGACTGAATGCTTATGTTTTTCCTGTATAGAGTCTTGAGTTGCCTATGGAGAGGAAAGAATATTCTTGTTGTATACCTAGCTAGATCAAGGGTTTCATTATACATATCCATGAGCTCCTTCATCTTCCTCCTCTCAGTCAATCTCTGCTCCTTCAAATGGGAAAATTCCTTTATAGCATCCCTGATTTGTCTAATCAATCTCTTGAAAGTGGGATTATCAAGGGGAGAGATGATGTTTATGACTTCAATAGGCTTCTCAGTAGATTCACTCTTACCTTTGTCTTTCATCTGATTAGATATTTTGGTCATGACCTCAATAGGCTTCCCAACTGTGTCACTTTTACCTTTAGCTTTCTTTGGGACATAAACCTTAAGTGTGATTTTTGTTTCAACATTTTCTTTGTGGGTTAATGATCTAGTGAATGGCCTCCTAACCCTTGTCTAAGCTACTGCAGTAGGTGAAGGAAAATCCAATTTTCTCCCCTTTTTATCTGTGGCTTTGGTTGATGAAGGAACCTCCTCTAGTTCAAGTGCAGGTTGAGGTGAAAATTCTCTTTGTGGGGATTGATGGACTTCCCTCTCTTCTTCATCAATTTCTTTGGGAACTTCTTTGTCTTGGGAAATAGGTTTGTTGTTTCTCTTCTTACTTGTTTCATCTTGGGAAACACTACTAGCTAGCAAGGGACTCTGCATCCTGGATTGAGGGGTAGAGGCTATATCTAGCTGCAGATTAGCAGAGACAATGAATTATTCCCAAAAAAGGATTATTTTCTTCAATTCTTCCATAACCAACATCTTGATCGACCCATATTAAAAAAAACTAGTGTCCACGTCCTTAGATTTGACTTGGACCCTATCATCAATATTTCCCATACTTATGAACAGATAAAAAGGGATATTCATTAAATTGTTTCCCGTGAAATGCAGCAAGAGCCTAGTGTGATACTGGTATATCATGTTGAATCTTCCCTCACATGTAAAATACCTTTGGATATTTTTCATCATTTTATCAAAACCCTAAACCAGGTGGCTCCTAGGCACTCCCTTAAACAAATTAACTTTCTGATAGTCTGGCTTGAGGAAATCCTTAGGAAAGGCTGTGTTAAGGGTCATAGATTTGAACCACCTCTCACTAGTGTTGGGTATATCAGTGGTTGTTGCAATAGTGGCCTCAGATACCTCCAACTCAAGGGTTCCTACCTTTGTCTTAGTGCCATCAAAGTTTAAAGAAAACTTCCTTGCTACTTCAGGGTGTCCCCTCTGCATGTTTTGACAGAAAGATAGGCAACCAACCCTTTGGAAAACCTCCCTGATAAGAGGCTCAGCATAAAAAAAGGTGCATGTTAGAAGGCTCAATCTTGACCACACTCGCACCCTTGTGAGATTTCTTCTGTTGGGGTGTATCCATGGATAGAAGAAGGAGATCAAAAACTTAAATACTATGAGAGGTAAGGAACCCAATAGAGGAAAAGGTCTTTTAACCTTGAAGGTGATCCTTAATTTGTCTTTAAGGGATTTCCTCCAATTCACCTTTGGACTAATAAGAGATTGGTTTGATGACTAATATGGGGAAGAAAATATTCCGAGAAATGATATGTATGGAGGTTGCATTGTTCGAGTTTTATACTATCATCAAGCCACCATACAGGGTCATCCTCGTTCTAAGGAAAATGATCCTAAAAATTCACTGCAAATGGACTTTGAGATGAAAATATAGGATAACACGGTGGATGAAGAGGGATAATGCTGGAACTATGAACCTAGAAGATGGCAAAGGCTTTACACATAAATTGAAACGCTGGAACAGGGGATCTGTAGCATAGTTTTGGCAACAATTTCTGTAGCGTAGTGTGAACAACATGAGCCAAGAGGATAAATGAGAGTTCAAAATTATGAAGAAAATTGACCTGATTTAAGTGTAGGAAAATATCAATATGCAGATGTCTAAAAGTATGTGGAAACAAAGGTGAAGGAGCTTGTAGGTGGGAGAAGTTGTAGTTTGTAGTGCCATGTTCTACCAAAAGATAAGATGAAAAACACCATAATGATCTTCAATAGAGATGGATGGCTCATGAAGTACTTGGATGTCGTAGCTTGATAATGGATGATCTGCAACAAGCCTGGAGTCATTTTCATCCACCTCAGTCTCCAATTCACCTAGGATAGTTAATTTTGTAGCACAATCCGCATCTTTGTTTGGACTAGTAGTTTCATCAGCGTTGAGCTAGAAGTAGGATTTCAAATTTGGTAAATAGTTAGAAAATCATAAATGACCAAATCATGATATTCCTTTTGAAGACAAGGGTGTTGAAAACAATAAAAGATATGGAATCAAATCCATAATGGTGAATGATGGTAAATAGACAGACTGTATAAAAATGAGCTACAAAAATGCCTAGTGAGTTGGCAGTGTACTTTACAAAGTTTGATTTGACTCCTTAATGGGAAAAGGAACAAAGTGGAGAGGATCAAGTAAATGAATGGATGGAGTGACTTGTTAGGTTTGCAGAGTCATGGGGTTGATAGTGATAGATTTCAAGTCAATTGATGAGTCAAGGATATGAAGCACAAAATGAACCTAGGTTATAAACCATACGTGTGGGTCAAAATGTGAACCAAGTCCTAAGACTTTACTTGTTTAGACTAACCTAAGAAAATCATAAAGAGAAAATTAAAACAAACATAAAAAGACTAATGGGGAGAAAATTGACCCATGACAACTTCATGTGATAACATGGGCTCCACAAGGGATGTCATGCTCCATGTGATCTGCCAAGAACAAGTAGCTTCAATGTCTTATCCTATGGATATGGGGTCATTTATTCAAACAAAAATGAAAAATAAAAAGTGATATTTACAATTAATGGAAAACCACTCATGTCTTAAGAAAAATACGTCTTCAAAAATTTCCCATTGACAGGGCCACCAAAAACTTCAAAATCCTCCAAGTTCTTCAATTTATAAGTGCTATTTGAAAATACCTTAGAAATCTTGAAAGGGCCAATCCAAAAGGCTTCAAATTTACCATGTTTTACTTTGTCTTGCTTGGGTGCATCCCACTTGAGAACTAGATCTCCCAGCTGGAAATATTCTTTGCTTAACTTCTTGTCAAAGGCTTTCTTGGCTTGATCTTCTGCTAATGGTCTTGTGATTTTTCAAGTAGCTTCTCCCTAGTCTATTGTACTTATACCATCTATTGTATCCTCTTGACCACATCATCAGTTTCTCCTTAGTAGTCCTAGAGTAACTTTGCCATAGGAAAGGAAAGATGAGTAGGAAAGATAGCTTCAACCCCATATACAAGATGCAAAGGGGAAACACCAAGAAACCTCTTTTTTGTAACTCTATCATCCCATAAGGCAAATTTCAGCTTTGAATACCATGCTTTCTTGTTGTCTTCTAACAATTTCTTGATTCTCTTTATGAGGCTCTTGTTAGATGAATTTTCCAAACCATTTCGTTGGGGGTAATAAGGAGTATAATGGACTAATGTAATCCCATACTTTTCACATAACTTGATCAATGGTTCGGCTTTAAAAGAGGCATCATTGTCAGTAACAATCTTTCTTGGACAACCAAATCTTGACATGATATCCTCAATAAAACTAATGATTACCTTGTGGGAGACACTCCTCGTAGGAATGGCTTCTATCCACTTGGTGAAATAATCAGTGGCAGTCAAAATCCACCTATGTTGACATCTTGAAGCTGGATGGATTTCCCCAATGAAGTCAAGACCCCACTGCTGAAATGGTCCAGAAACCACCACAAGCTTCAAAGGAAAATATTTGAGTTGCTGCTTTCCGGAAAAGTTTTGGCATTTGACACAAAATCTAATATTTGCACAAACATCAGTAAAAAGGATAGGCCAGAAATACCCAGCTCTAAGGATCTTATAGGTTGTGGTTCTCCAAAAGTGATGGACCCCACATAATCTGTAATGAAAATCAGTCATGGCCTTTTGGGCCTCCTGTGGATCTAAACATCTCAAAAGAACCCCTAGAGGATCTTTCCAATATAATATATGATCAATGAGACAATATATGATTGCTTTAAGATTCAAATCTCTTACCTTATTCTTCTCCAAACCATCATGAGGCTTCAACTTCTGCAAAAAATATATGATGTACTTATACCAAGTGCATTCTGCCAAGTTGGGGTTGATATGAGAGATTTTATTAGCAAAATCAGCTTGCTGATTTTTTGAGTTTATGTTCATGAAATTAACCCCTAAGGCTTTGCAATTTGATTCAGCCAGCAACCTAGCTAAACCTTGTCCTTTCACTAGTTTAGTGGTCAAATTCCAGAATTTTGGCAATCCATTTGCTCCTCTTCCCATCTATGTCAGGCTACATAAGAATCTCTTTCACTGAGGCTGAGGGAACATAAGAAAAAAACTTTGAATGTAGAATATATACTCTGAAAGCCTTGAGGGATTTGACCAAAGCATAAGCCTTCTTTTCCATGATACTATATCTTATTTATTCATCCCTCAATGATCTGATAAAAAAGGAAATAGGCTTCTCTAACCTCTCTATATTTTTTTGCAGCAAGACAACAGCCAATATGTCAAATGAGGCACAGGAAAATATCAAAAACTCCTTGGAATAATCAAGGTTGATGAGCACAGGTGCTTCAATCAAGGCCTTTTTTATTTGGTCAAAAGAATCTCGAGCCTTAGTATTCCATTTCACCTCATTTCCTTTCCTAAGCATGGATGTAATGTACTTAACCAGTTCAACAAAGTTACAGATGAACCTTCTTAAAAAATTGATTTTCCCCAAGAAAGACTGGACTTCTTTCTTGGATCTAGGAAGAGATAAAGTATGGATGACCTGTACTCTTCTTGAATCAATTCTTACCCATTTTGTTGATACAATGCACCCCAATAACTTACCTTCCTTCATAGAAAACAAAGAATTCTTAGTATTTAGAGATAGAACAAACTTCTTGCACTTCAGGAAGACCTTTTTCAAATGATGGTAATGTTCTTTATCAGATTTTGAGAACATTGTAATGTCATCTAGATAGATGAGTACAAATTTTTCCTTCTCCCCAATAAAGGCAATGTCCATTTCTCATTGAAAGGTTGCTATTGCATTCATTAATACAAAGGGAATTTTATCATACTTGAATGTGCCCCAAGGAGTAGTGAAGGAGGTCTTCTCTCTATCTTCAGGTAATATAGAGATCTGATTGTATCCTGAGAAGCCATCAATCATAGACATCCTATATGAACCAGCCACTCTCTGCAAAATATTCTCCATCTTTGGCAAGGGGTAATTATATTTCTTGGAGCTTATATTCAAATTCCTGAAATCAACACATAGTCTAATTTCTCCATTTTTCTTCCTCACAGGGACCAAGTTAGCCACCCACTTAGATTATCTCAAAGGAATGATGATCTTGGCATCCAACAACTTCTTCACTTCTTTTTCCATAATAGACAACAACATGGGATTTATCTGTATGAGTTTCTTCCTAAAGGATTGGTCTCCTCTTTCAAAGGGATCTTATGTTCAATGATGTTTTTGTCATATGTTCGTAAATCTTCATATTTCCAAGAAAACACATCAACAAACTCCTTCAAAGATTAACATACTCAGGCCTTTGTTCCTTTGACAAGCTGCTAGACAATTTGACATACTTTGGATACTCCTCTGTACCTAAATTGCATTCAGTCACATCAACATTTTCAGTTAAACCTTTACAACAACATCATTTATGTCAAACAATCTCTACAAGGGGACTTGTCCTTTTGGAATATGGTTATTGGAAAACTGAACAATATGATGGTCAACAATTTTATTCAGAAAAATATCAGCATGAGAGATTTTTTCATAATCATGATCTTGATCAATATGTAAGGAAGAAAACTCGTCCACAGTTTCAAGAAATATTTTTATCTCAAGATCATCCTCAAAGACCTTCCAGTGTTTGACATTGTTAGGTATAGAGGGTCTATACTTCACTTCCACATCATATTTGAGTTTTGGGGGGAAAGGAACTCTGAAATTACTTGTTGAGACAACCAAGGAATCTACCATAGTGTTCTCCTCTCTTGGAACAAAAGAGATACTAAAAGCCAAGAAGAAATTATCCACAAGATCCCAAACTTCATTTCTGTAAGCCCTTAACCTAGGGTGTTTATCTTGATACATATTTTTGACTTTATGAACAATTAATTCAGCATCTCCAAACACTGCTAGCTCTTCAATCTTCATGTCTTTAGCAGTCCTCAAACCCAAAACAAGAGCCTCATATTTTTCCACATTGTTTGTAGTTTCAAATTCAAGCTTGTAAGAAAAATATATGATCTCTTGGGTAGGGGAAATAAATACTACCCCAACACCAACACCTTCCTTAGAAGAGGCCCCATCAAAAAAAATCTTCCAAACTGAGGTATTGGGAGGAGGAACTTCACAAGAGGTGATGGGTTGTTTTATGATTTCAATAGATGATTGAGGAGCATCATTGAGTTGTAATATACTGGATCCTAAATCAATATCAACTACAAAAACAGGGTGGTTGGTAGGATTGGCTTCATCACTGATGGTGTAAGATAATTGTGCTTCCCTATAGAGTCTTCTATGTTCTCCCCCAAATAAAGGAATAGTGGCATATGAAAGGTCCATTTACAAAGTCCCCCCTAGTATTTTAATCCAATATATTTACAAGAGCATCCCAAACTTAGGGGGGAAATCAGCCACCACAATATCTATGACCACACTTTTCATGAGCAATTGGAACAGGGTAACAACCAGGTCTTTGATAACCCCAAGACACTTCACTTTGATAGAATCAAATGATTATAGGTCATGGTAAGTTTTTTTAATTTCCAACCCAAGCTCATTCATGAAATTTTTAGGCATGAGGTTATGAGATGCCCCTGAGTCCATCAAGTATTTGTGCAACACTTTATCATGAATATTTAATGATGTGTAGAATGGAGGGGAAGAGTCATCCCTATCCTCTACCAAAGGTTCCAAGATGATTGTTGATTTTTCATCTTGAAGGTTGACTGAATATTTGGAATTATAGGAAGGCTCGGTGATCCAGGTGGATATCAATGGCCACCCACCTCTTCCAACTGGCTCAAAACAGTTTTTTGACAATTTTGGCAATTTACTATTTTTAGCAGTTTTAACTTTCGGGGCCATTTTGAGGGCCTAAATGAAGGTTTTTCGGGATAGAGTTTCTCAATGATAGTTAAATTCATGATTGATCCCCCAAAATTAATCTCCTCGATGATACCTTTCCAGCAGGCTATCATACGCCTAAAACAAAGATCGTATGCAAAAGTTACGACCCCGGGAAGTTGATGTACTAACTTACCCAAACGGGGCCCACATGACTTTTGGTGGTTCATCTCCTAGGGTTAGGTTTTTGGATGTCTAGGGTTTTTGGCATTCCTGTTTATTGAAAAAATTCCTTCAGAGCCTCATTGTGATCATCTTCTTATGAATGAGCACAATTGTCACATCTCTTCTCAGAGATAAGCCGCATTCCAGCAAGCTTGTTTCCACTGCATTTTATAGTTTCAGCTAATTTTCTTATTGAATAGAAAACCAATTTTATTGTATCTCTATTATTTTTTGTTAATCACCTGTTAATAATCTGTAGTCATTTCGTTCTGCTCATAAAATCCAAATCAATCGAGCTGCAACATTTTGGAAAGATATCTTTTGAATTCCTCATTCTTAATCAGCTCCAAAAAAGGTATAGGGATTTTGATTTTTTGAATCTTAACCAATGCCTGGGGTTTTTTTTGTATATTTTTCGTTGTTGCTAGCTTCTACAACTTTAGCAGAATTTATGTTTTAGTGGGTTGATCAGAAGTGTCAGGATTTCCCTCTTTCTTTTTTTTTATCTTAGTTTGTATTTATTTGGATGGTCATTGGTTTTTTCCCCTTTCCTCAATTCATTTAATTGGCTATCCATGAGAGACTCTTCATATGCATATTGGGTTAAATGAGGAGATGAAGAGGTGCCACCAAGACAATGGATTTATGGATCACTTTCTCCATCCTCTCCTTCTTCATCAGCAGCAAGGTTATTTTGGAGAGGGGATTGGAATTTTTTATCATGCCTATCCCTATTTATTTGATCTCTTTGGAGGACCTGAGGGGAATTATTTGGTATTCTGAAATTAAATCTATTATCAACATTTTGTGTGTTCCTATAGTTTTGTTTTCCTTCAAGTTTCAACTTCTCCATTTCAATAGAGAGTGATTTTACCAATTTTGTAAGTTCATCAACTTGAGGGTGGACAACAGGGGATTCTGCGGTTGAAGCTTCAGCTCTATCTTTCCTTTTGTCTCTATCATATTTTCCCCTAAGTTTTTCAGCTAGAAATATGTTATATTCTACTTCCAAAGTTGCATCTTGCATATGAGATAGAGAGGTAGATCTTCTTTCTCTCAATAGGAGGCAAAACTCAGGGTCAAAAGCACTGACATAGGTAATTTTGGCAGAGGTTTTTGTAGGATTTATTTCAGTGGGAATTTTGTTGTACATTTTATTAAATCGTTTTGAGAAGTCTAAAACAGATTCCCCTTCTTTCCTCTTAAGTGACCCAAATTCTTTAATATAATAAAGGAAATACTTTGTATCCCCCCAATGTCTCAAGAAAGCATCATCCAAAGCTTCAATCCCAACAATGTATCCAAGAGTCAAACCCCTAAAACATTTTTTATCCTCACCATCAAGGCTCTATACAAATATCCTCATCCATACATCCTCATTCTCAATGTTAAGATTGTCTGCATAAATATAAAAAGATGCAAGGTGTTCTTCTATAGTTATGTCTTCCTCCCCTCTGAACTTGGGCATGTACTTAAGGTAGTCTCCAACTGGGAGAGAATTCATAGGCTGAGGTAAAATAAGAGGTGCATACCTAGTATCCAATATGGAATCCATCCTATTTCTAGGAAGATTAGCACCTGCCATTGGGTTGTGAACTGTAGGAGAACAAGGGGGAGATGGAGTTTTGACAGGTACAACTATATCTTTTATTTTAGGAGAAAGAGGGAGCTTGGATGGAGAGGTTTCAATTTTCAGAGCAAGAGGTTGAGTCTTGGAGGAATATGGCATAGGGTACAAGGGAAAAGAGGTTTCCTCCTCTTTAGTCACAACAATTTTGATAAGACGAGGAGTAGGAAGGCCCAAAGTAGGAAAATCTTCTAAGCTCTCAAGTCTAAACCATATTACAACATCAGGAGAGGCAAGGGTTTCAAAACTCTCTCATTTCAATTTGGGGCTAAAAGAAGAGTATTCAATAGGAAAACTTTCAAAATCCAAATATCTAGAAACTTCAATAGAGGGTAGAAGAGGAGAATTGGATATAGCTACTGGAGTTTTAAAAGTAGAATCATGCAAATGACCAGAAGTACCTGGTATAGCACCTGAAAATCCCTCTTGAGAAGCGTTTCCTTTCTTGATAATATTCTTTGGGTCAACTTCAGGTGTTTCCAAAGGTGGATGTGGAGTAGACCTCGTGTGTCTTCCTTTGGGAGCCACAACTGAAACAATGGAGTTTCCAGGTGCAAGCTGCAATATTCAATGTATTGATTTCTAATGCACCTTCAGAATCTTTATTTCTTTGTCATTCAATCCCAAGTAAATATCTCCAATTCATTCCCCGACAATGGTGCCAAGAATGTTTTCACTAAGATTCACCCTCAGTTTTCAAGAGAATAAGCCCAATACCCATCAAAAGGTTTGTAAATGTAGATTAATGATTAAAGGTCAAATGGACAAAACTCAACATAAGAATGTTTTAAAACAGAAATCTTGGCTAGTATGAATAAGAAAATGAGGTTTTGATTAACTTCAGTCAGTGGTTTAAGGATAAAGGTGAATAGAAGGAAGACTTAGTTTGGAAGGTGGATAAGTCTGCAATAAGCCTCAGGCCTTCAAGCAGCTAGGTGAATAAAAAATCAGTCACAAGAACTTCTTGAACTAAAGTTTAAAACACTGAAAAACATTCATAGCAACATTATAATCAAACATACATTATAACACAACCACATCATCTCATAAGTATCATCCAATAATGATAATTTTAGAGTAAGAATAAACAAGATGATGAAAAGAGGTTGACTTCTATTAATGAAAATATCCCAGGTCTCATACATAACCAGAGAACAACTTTGTTTAGTCAAAATATTACAAAATAGGGAGCTCTACTCAACCATTCAAACCCAACATATCATTCATCTGATGTATTAAAAAAAAAACAATAGACAATAGCTATAAGTGCAAGTTGTCCTTCCTATCCTAGGATTCTCCACAAAAATATACTAGTCTAACATTTGTACAAGCAAATCTAACAAACTACTAAAATCAAGGAGCCTGTTGGAAACAACTCTAACAAGATATGAATGTCATGCTTTGTTGCTTCTTGGGTGCATCTTATCCTTTTCCATGTGTCCTCCAAGCCTGTGATCTGAACTCCAGCTACCACTTGTTGATCCTTGGTTCCCTCCAAATCATCAACTCCAAGAAGAAGCAATGAATTCAAAACTACTAACTGTAACAGCCAGTTTGTAGCACCATTTTGTAGCGCGACTGGTATAAAATTCCATAGCGCCCAACTCTTTAAAATTGTTCTGCAACCGATTTCGTAGCTCATTCGGTAGCAGATTCTGTAGCGCCCTCCTATAAAACTAATTTGTAGATTCCATGGTGCCCATTTCTAACACTACTCTACAGATTTCGTAGCGCCCATTCTGTGTCTAGCTAGGTGATTTTGTAGTGCCTTCGGTAGCGCAACTACAATATAGTTTGTGTGGATGGTTCTATAGTGCCAACCACTATGAAATCTCTGTGTTTTTTCTGTGTGATGCAAAAAATCCTCAAAAAAACAAAAAATCTTAGTATATGGACTATGAGCCTGTAGATGCCTCCAGTAGATGAAAATATAATATTTCCTTAAACACTTGAAGCTTGCAAAAACTAATCACCATAAAAAATGGATTTGTCATACTCTCCATTTACTTTCTTAATCTAACACTCCTCCTTGTTGTGGGAGAACTTCCCTCTGTCATAGAAACATCTCTTTCTTGTTCAGGGGCACTCCTCTCTACTATAGGGGAATTTATTTCTATTGCATCGTGTGCTAGACCATTTAAGTTCCTTTGGGCTAGATCATTCTTGAAGGGTTGCAATTCTTCTTTGATATTTCTATTTTAGGACTAAATTATTTTGTTTTTCCTGTATAGATTCTTGATTTTCCTATGGAGAGGAACGAATATTCTTGTTGTAAACCTATCCAGATCAAGAGTTTCATTATACATATCCATGAGCTCCTTCATCTTCCTCCTCTCAGTCAATCTTTTCTCCTTCAAATGGGAAACTTCCTTTCTAGCATCCATGAGTTGTCTAATCAATCTCTTGAAAGTGGGATTATCAGGGGGAGATCTAATGTTTATGACTTCAATAGGATTTCCAGTAGCTTCAGTCTTACCTTTGTCTGTTAAGAACCAAATATCAATATAGCATAGAAAAACATCAGAAAAAAGTACTCAACGCCTTGAAAAAGAGATAATTTCAGATAATAAGCCTCTTCGAGGGGGCAACCTCCTTTTACCCCACTAAATGTTCAAGTATAAGATGATTCAAAATGAAAATGTCTCCTTGGTATATATAGGAGACCATGATGTATAATTAAAACTAATGGCTTAAAGCCGACATAAATAAAATAACATTACTAATATAATATGCCCCAATTAAGGGGTAGTGAGCCAATATTAGGGCTTAACATGCCCCTCCCCTTGACACAAGTGTTGTCCACAATGCTTGAGTAACTCTGGATGATACTATATAAAAGACTCATCTTCCCAAGTGGAATCTTCAGCCGGTAGTTTCCCCCATTTAATGAGATACTCTGAAATGGATCTATTCCTCAACTAGAAAATTCTCGTGTCAGTGATGGCTTCAGGCTCCAATATGATTTTTCCTTCCTCGTCAAGTTCTGGCAATATAGTTTGAACTGGGATCTTGTTGCCTATAACCTTCTTTAAGAATGAAACACGGAAAATTGGGTGTACTCGTGAAGATGCAGGCAACTCCAATTTGTATTCCATAGTACCAATATTTTGCAACACCTTATAAGGGCCATAGTACTTTGGTGATAATTTATTATCCTTCTTGGCTTGCTTGACAGACATTTGTTTGTATGCTTGTAGTCTTAAAAACACCCAATCCCCTACTTCAAAACTTATTTCACTATGATGTTGATATGCTTGTTGTTTCATGTGATTCCGTGCCATGGTCAGGTTGTCCTTTAAGATTTGGAGAACTTGTTCTTGATTCTCGATGTGATCTTCTACTGCTTGAACCTTAGATTTTTCTTTTAGATAAGAAGTGATGGAAGGAGGGTGGTATCCATAAAGTGCCATAAATGGTGTCATTTTTGTTGCAGTATGAAAGGAAGTGTTATACCACCATTCTGCCAAGGGTAACCATTTGAA
>ML778672.1:847860-883497 GCA_009831015.1 Picea engelmannii
GTTCTCTCTATAGATGTTAGGATTGGTCCTTCTAGTAGCCATAGCCATATTTTTACTTTCAACATTTCTTTCCACCTTAAATGCATTCTCCAATGATTTGGGTTCCCAAAGGAGAACCTCATGTTGAATGTTATCCTTTAAAGGCGAACATCAATCAAGTGCTCATCTGGAATATCAGTTACCTTTATATTCAATCTTTGGAAGTTATCAATGTGGTCGGTAACTGAACCCTTTTTCTAGAGATTTATCAATTGGCTAAAGAAGGTATTGCTCCTTGTATCCTCATAGTGTGCTATCATTTCTTCCATGAAAATTGTCCAAGTGACGAGTGATTTGTGAGAAGAAAGCCATCGATACCATACAAATTTATTAGGTTCTAAATATAAAGAAGCAATTCATACCTTTTGTGTATGTGGCACATTATGGAGATCAAAGAATTGCTCTATCTGAAGTATCCATGTGATTTGGTCCTTGCCATCAAACTTCCTCATATCGATATTCGGAACATGGTTGGTATTCAAACCAAAGTTGGAGTTTCTCCATTCTTGATCACCTTCCTTGTGTCCTCATCATGAATTTCATGGGATGCATTTTCACTTTCAGGTGTCTTCTCTGTTACGGAATTTTTCAATACTTCCATGATCTCCCCTTTTAAACCCTCCATCATCTCTTATAGTTCATATTTTGTTACTATCTTATTTTGTAAATCACTTATGTCCCTACGTATTTATTCACCTTCATCAAGAGTCCAAGTAGGATTGTCTGGAGGCTTATTTGGTGTAGAAGTTCCCTTTTTGGGTGGCATGTTGGCCAAGTATCACTTTTGAACCTTGATTTTGAGGTGGTTCTTCTAGACAATCTTTCTTCTGTTTTATCTCCCAAGTTTTGGCCCTTCTGGGTATGAAAATTTATTTTATGTAATTCTCTCATATTTCTTCTCTACAATGCCATAGGTCTGATCAAAATTGGAAGTGCCAAGTGGAATTTATGGTAACTTCCCCACAACTTGCCGATTTTTGTCCTTTCCAGGAGATCTCAATTGTATAGCATGCCTCACAAAAAATAATTGATATAAAATTCTGAAACTCGTACCAGAAATACTAAAGACTGTCCATGATCCAATGAAACTAGTCCCACTCAATTTGGATACTCTAGGAAGAAGTTATGATTGTTTTACCTGGAACAACTTCTTGACACTAGTCAATAGGACTAGTCAAATACCCTATCTTACACAGGGTGTATCTACAAATTTAAGATGACCCAGAAGCTGAAAATTTTACCACAGATACCTTACTAAGTTTTGTGAATACACTCTAGAGTTCAGGGTCTGAAATGTTACAAAAAAAAATTTATAGCGAAAATTTCGCAATGACTCAGTTCAGGATGATTCCAGAACCCTATTTTGTACAGGATGTATCTCCGAAAGTATAAGGCCTTAGGAGCTGAAATTTGAATCCAACATACCTTGATCCGTCTACTAAATATCCTCCAAGAAATTCCTTTTGAAACATTGTAGAAAAAAATTTATAGTGAAAATTCCAAGGTGTCTCAGATGTAGCAGCGAAACCGCAAGACCTTGAGCTCTGATACCATATGTTAAGAACCAAATATCAATATAGAATAGAAAAACCTCAGAAAAAGTACTCAACGCCTTGAAAAAGAGATAATTTCAGATAATAATCCTCTTCAAGGGGGAAACCTCCTTTTACCCCACTTGAATGTTCAAATACAAGATGATTCAAAATGAAAATGTCTCCTTGGTATATATAGGAGACTAGGAGGTATAATTACAACTAATGGCCCAAAGCCGACATAAATAAAATAATGTTACTAATATAATATGCCCCAATTAAGGGGTAATGAGCCAATATTAGGGCTTAACATTGTCTTTTGTTTGATCATAGGTTTTGGTCATGACCTCAATAGGCTTCCCAACCGTGTCACTTTTACCTTTATCTTTCTTTGGGACAAAAACCTTAAGTATGATTTATGTTTCATCATTTTATTTTTGGTTTGATTATCTAGTGAATGGCCTCCTAACCCTTGTCTCATATGTTGCACTAGGTGAAGGAAAATGCAATGTTCTCCCTTTTTTAGCTGTGGCTTTGGCTGATGAAGGAACATCCTCTAGTTCAGGTGCAGGCTGAGGTGGAAATTCTCTTTGTGGGGAGTGATGGAATTACCTCTCTTCTTCATCAATTTCTTTGGGAACTTCTTTTTCTTAGGAAATACACTTTCTCTTTCTCTTCTTACTTGTTTCTGCTTGGGAAACACTACTAGCTGGAAAATGGATCTGCATCCTGGATTGAGGGGTAGAGGCTATATCTAGCTACATATTAGCAGAGACAATGAGTTGTTCCCAAGAAAGTATTATTTTCTTCAATTCTTCCATAACCAACATCTTGATCAACCCATAGTGGAAAACACTAGTGTCCACAACCTTAGACTTGGCTTGGACCCTATCAACCATCTTTCCCATACTTCTGAACAGATAAAAATGGATATTCATTAAATATTTTCCTGTGAAATGAAACAAGAGACTAATGTGATACTGGTATATCATGTTGAATATTCCCTCACATGTAAAATACCTCTGATAAGTTTCAACATTTTATCAAAACCCTCAACCAAGTGGCTCCTAGGAACTCCCTTAGACAAATTGTCTTTCTGATAGTATGGCTTGAGGAAATCCTTAGAAAAGGCTGCATTAAGGGTCATATATTTGAACCACCTCTCACCAGTGTTGGGTATCTTAGTGGATTCTTCAATAGTGGCCTCAGATACCTCCAACTCAAGGCTTCCTACCTTTGTCTTGGTGCCATCAAAGTTTAAAGAAAACTGCCTTGCTACTTCAGGGTGTCCCCTCTGCATGTTTTGACAGAACGATAGGCAACCAACCCTTTGGAAAACCTCCCTGATCATAGGATCAACATAAAAAAGGTGCATGTCAGAAGGCTCAGTCCTGAACACACTCCCACCCTTCTGAGATTTCTTCTATTGGGGTGTATCCATGGATAGAAGAAGGAGGTCAAAAACTATAATGCTATGAGAGTTAAGGAAACCCAACAGAGGCAAATGTCTTTTAAACTTGAAGGTGATCCTTAATTGGTATTTTAGGGCTTTCCTCCAATTCACCTCTGGAATAATAAGAGACTGGTTTGATGACTGAGATGGGTAACAAAATATTCTAAGAAATGATATGTAGGGAGGTTGTGTTGTTCGAGTTTTAGACTGTCATCAAGCCACCATACAAGGTCATCCTTGTTCTAAGGCAAAGGATCCTAAAACTTCACTACAAATGGAATTTGATATGAAAACATAGGATAACAAAGTGGATGAAGAGGGATAATGCTAGAACTGTGATCCTAGAAGATGGCACTGGTTTTACACATAAATTGAAACACTGGAATAGGGGATCTGTAGCATAGTTTTGGCAGTAGTTGTTATATCACAGTGTGAACAACATGAGCCAAGAGGATAAATGGGTGTTCAAATTTCTTAATATATTTGACTTGATTTTAGTGTAGGAAAATGTTAGTATGAAGATGGCTCAAAGTATATGGAAACAGAGGTAAAGGAGCTGGTAGATGGGAGAAGTTGTAGTTTGCAGTGCCAGGTGCTACCAAACGATAAGACGAAAAACACCTTAATGATCTTCAACAAAGTTGGTTGGCTCATGAATTCCTTCCAAGTAACATTTTTCTCTTTAATGTGTTGCACTTGCACAAGTTGATCCCACCACATGGATTACTTTTCCTTGAGTTGATAGATGGAAATTATTCCTTCTGCATGAGAAGAATAATTATGAAATTGAAAATACTTTCTCATACCCAACATCCATGTCTCTTCATTTTCATCCTTTTTGTGCTCATCATCAAATGCATGAGGTTTGATTTTGGTCATTTCTCGTCATAGCTCATCCACCCCAAACCTCTTATGTTTCCTGTCAGGAGATGGAATTGATTTGTTGCGTGATCTCTTATTGGAATTCCTCGGGGAGTGATGGTGATGTCTGCTAACACTTCTTGTTCTTATTTTCTCATCTGGAGACCTATGACTTCCTAATTTGCTTGAGCCACTCTCCTTATCCAATTTATTTTCTATTCTATTCAAGATCTGCATTAACTTCATGTTGAATTTCTCCTGTTGCTCCTTGGATATCATAAGAATTTCATTATCAACTTTATGGATTTGGACATCCTTCTGCAAATTTTTAATGGTCTCTACCATATTCATGTTTTCATCCCTTCCTTCTCCATGTCCATTGGAGTTTGTTCCTTCAATTCCCATATGGACATACATCCCTTTGATCTCATCTTCCTAGCTGTAAGCCCCCTATGCATATTCCATTCCTCTACACTCTTTGTTGATCCTGATCTGATCTAGTTGTTTTTAACTCTACAAAATGTGCAACCAACAAAACTTTGCCAAGCTAACTAATTCAACAATTTCATGAAAATATGAACCATTCTAGTTCAATAATGCATCATAATTCTTTCTTCTGATTTCTTGAAAATTGAAGGACCAGATTAATTTTATGGGTGAATAATTATATTCTATTTTCCAAGACCTTTCCAACGCCTTCTTCCATGCTCAATTCCAAGTCTTCAACCAAAAGTTATGGTTATTTGAGATTTGTCCATTAATGTTTTTGTTCACTCTTTAACTTGGTGCAATTTTGCGTCGTAATCATGCATTTTTGCATCTACTCCATTCGATATTTAGTAGGATCCCAATTGGGCTTCTTCATATACATATTTTGGACAGCCTGTCCAAGTTTCCCCTCTTTCTGGGTTCTGGGCTGCTAATTACAACCTATTGAAGTTCTAGGCCAATTAGTGTTTTTGGTCTGGAATGATATAGGGAACTTCTTTGCCATCTTAAACATTTTTAACATGCCCAGAATTTTAATTCAGCTCTAGGACTATTTTCTATGGTTCAATATATTTCTATAGACTTGTCATGTGCCTCAATGTGATTCTAGAGAAGAAATTTATGACCCTTCTAAGTTAGTTGGGTCTTAAAATTTACCCTCCACTATTTGTCCTGTAACTTCCTCATAAAAGCTCTGTTTGACGAACGATTTACACCTTTAGAAAGATCTATCCAGGATATTTGATTTTAAATGCAAAGACAGAGTGTACCTGGGTACAAAATGTTCTTTGGGTTTTTGAGTAGCTAAAAATGATGGTTAGGGCCTCAAAAACGCACTGCAAAAAGATGACCTTAAAACAGTATAAAATGTCGCATAAATTCACTAGTTTTCTATTGTTGTACACCATCAAAACGACTTCACACGCACCAATATTTAGCATGCGCAACAACACCATAAGGTAGTGCATGCTCCATTCACCTATAACCAATTTGGATCACTTCTCTGTCGCACCAATATCTGATGCACACTACTTTTGTGTTGTGCGCCAATATCCACTGCACACAATTTTGGTTCATGCACTAATACCTGTTGCACACAATTTTTGTGTCGTGCTCTAATATTCTGCGTCCATTGAACTCTACACACTGCACCAATGAAAAGTTTAGTACACCCCCATGGTGCACCAATACTCCACACACACCATTAATTAAATTGTTGTGCAACAACATATACCCACATTGTGCGCGCACCAACAAAATTTCTCTACGCTCTACCAATACTACGCACACCACACACACAATTATTATGCGTGCGCACACAACGCGCCTCATTATTATGCATGCACCACTGAATCTGCACCGTGAAATGCTAAATTTAGGTGTGCACACTCGCGTGCCTATATTTTCCATGCATTACCACTCTGCACTGCACAGTTCCAAATTTAAGTGCTCACACCCGCGTGCCAATATTTTTTTGCACATTGCCACTCTACATCGCGCAACGCCAAATTTAAGTGTGCATAGATGTGTACCAATATTTTATGTGCATTACCACTCTACACCGTGCAACTCCAAATTTTAGAAAGCATATCCATGCACCCTTATTTTCCACACATCACAAGCTTATCACTATGCATCATGCATTTTTGGTGCACACACCAACACCCATTCATTTTTATGCACATCAATTCCTCATGAATTCCGTTGCAGAAATTGGGGATTTTGCCAAAAAAAATCCCAATTTTCACCATAGACATTCTACAACTATGAAATTTGTTATGTTTCACCCCAATAACACCAATTCAACCTCTACAACAACAAATCATTGTTGGTTGACATTCCTCGAATGAATTTTTCCCAAACTCAATTCACGAATTGAGAATTTTAATCAACTAATCTCGCTCCATTTGTCATGGCTTCCCTGTAACTTTAAATTTGACCAATTCCAAGTCTGAATTTTCAAGAACATATATTAAATTAAGAATATCTCACTACTTGGCCAAATTTCTCAATTTTCCCATGAATTTAACAACAAAAATTGGGGCTTTTCCCAATTCCACACAATTGCTTCTAATTTTTACCATGGGTGCTATGTGACTTGAAATTTGGCCACTTCTAAATCAATTCTCTTTGAAATTTCACTTCAACTCAACTTGCTCGGCCCATCTAGGCTTGGTGTTGAAAAATGGAGCTCTAATACCATATTGTAACATCCCCAACATCCAACTGGGCTATGCCACATAAAATTTTCGAAATGTATACAAATAATAACATATACACATAGAAACTCTTGCGAAACTTTATATATAAAACTTAAAAAAAACAAATACATTCTGCAAATGCACAGATTCATACAAAATAATAATAAAAATACACATGCAGCACACACAGGAAAAAAACCATAAAAATAAACACATAAATAATAATGCATCATGTAATTTAACACACAATTGCATTTATCTTGGTAAAAATATCACCAACTGCGTGAAGACCTTCCATGAACCTCCCAACCTTAGACCACGCTACTCAAAAATCTCAGCAGTGGGTCACCCTCGAGTTAGGACTAAACTCCACCCGTGTAAAGGGATTCCTAACCAAGCTGATGTATCTTATACAAAAGGAAAGACTCTATCATAGGTGCCAACTAAAACTAAAAACCTACAGTCCCTCATTCCCCACATGCCTGTCCCACCCCAGGAATTGTGCCCCTTCTCTGCTCAACAGTCCTTCGTCTGCCCCACTTCCTTTCTGGGCTTCAGAAACAAGCCGTACAGGATGTCTCAGAGCCCTATAGCTGTAGTTTGGCACCTTCGGGAATTCAATTCCCAAAAATTATCTCACCTCGAGAGAATTTCTCATGGGCCTAACAACCCGCCTCTTCAGTATCCCATGGGCCTGACAACCCGCTTCTTTAGTCCAAATCCCAAGCTAACTAGGTACAGATACATGTATATGTATGGGTACAAGTACATGAAGGTATGGGTATAGGTACAGGAAGGTACAGATACAGGTATGGGTACAGTGGACAGCTAAACGAGTCATTGAATGATGATGGAATGAATGGGAAAATGAACTAAGTCCAAACTATATGTATTCATGTTCCCAACTTGACACTTGTCATGTTGAGAACCACTTTGTCCCACTTGTCCCCATCCTTAGAAATTAGGATAAAATAATTACCCATACTTTATACTTTAAGGAATATTAATATAATATTCCTTTTTGGCTTAAGCTCCCTAGCTTAGCCCCTTATCCTTAACCTTTATCCCCCTTTCCCTAAATAGTGGAGTTTAGTCCCCCATACTATTTTATCATGGTCGGTCTACACGCAATGATGTATTATATTAATGATAAGACAAATACAAAAATAAGCTCACTATCCTTTAGCATCTAGGCTCTCTGGCCTAATTCAACACATAAGCCTCCTAGCTTATAATAACTAGCTCACCAGCCTATAAAACACAACATATACACAAAGTCTCCCTGGCCTCAAAATAGCACACACTTAAGTTTGTTGCACGCGGTATCGTGGTAGGTGCACACTTCATCATGTTAGTTCGCAGTACATGTGTGCACTATACCATGAAAGTTGCATGCAAAATGATATCAAACAACTCACCACCTTAAGTACATTTTCATTTACATTTACAATTGGGGGCTCGGCCTAGGGGTATTACAACCAATATCCACGTTACGAAGAAACTAAGTTGGATGGAAAGAAACCATTTCTATTAACTAAACTACCTAATAAGGAGTTAAATGATATTGATAATGTGGTCAAAATGGTTATGAAGTTATCCAATGAAGTTGTGGATCTTAAAAAGAATGTTGGTGAAGGATCATCGAAGCCACAAACTTTCCATCCATTCTTTAAGAAACCACATAACACGCCACAACTACCTAAACCACCACACATGGATTTCAACTTAGATAGCTTCAGTAATGATAATTTTTGTTCTTACAATCAGCAAAATCACCCAGAACAAGCATGCCCTCAGTGGGTTAGCTCTATGACCATGGTGATAAACCAGTTGCTATATCAATATAACTTGGATGATGAAATCCATGCACAAGTTCCTTCTGGGGTTGTAGATGAAGCTCCCCTAGAATCGGCTATTCCCTTTTGGGACTGGTGTGCATAATCATATGATGAGAAGATTAAGGAAATCCTTGCCGAAGATACACAGGTTGTTAAAGTTACTGCTCCAAAAGGTTATAACTTAAGAAGAAAATTTCCAGTATCTAATGCTCCTTCTTCCGAAGAAGATAACATCCCTCTTAAGAAAATAAAAAATCCCCTTGTTCTCCCAAAACAAAGTGACACAATCCTAGAAAAAACTAATTAATAAAATTGGCAAAACCATCTCAGTAAAGAAAGATAAACCAAGCACATCCGGTTCAACAAGGAATGACACTAAGATTGATTTGATAACAGATAATAAAATAGTGAGAAAACGATATGGTCATTCTATCAACAATATTTATTATAATGTAATTCAGGACATGAAGAAAACCAAAGCTAATATTTCCATGTTTGATATTTGTTCCTTAACACAACAACACAAACTCCTACACAATGCTTTCAAACCTCATGATAATCAGAAAGGAACTGTCGTTGCTACTGAAATATTAATTCTTGAAAGTGATGCACAAGAGATACACAAAGTGGAGATAACAAAAAATATAAATGCAACAAGCATAGGTGCCTTTTCAAAATCTCAAGTACCACCTTTTCTTCTTACATATGA
Source organism: Picea engelmannii (assembly GCA_009831015.1). Taxonomy (NCBI): domain Eukaryota; kingdom Viridiplantae; phylum Streptophyta; class Pinopsida; order Pinales; family Pinaceae; genus Picea; species Picea engelmannii. The sequence goes on from ML778672.1 coordinate 856,983, forward strand.
AATTTTTAATTTCAATGTACACAATTGTTTAGCAGATTCAGGTGCCTCTTCCAATATCATACCCTTTTATGTTTGCCAAAAGACAAATGTTGTTCCACAAATAATGAGAACCAGGATCATCCAATTAGATAGGACATATGTTAAGGTAAAAGGTCAACTCAGAGATGTTTTAATTAGACTATCATCTGACCCCAGGGTTCATCAATCTATAAACATAGTTGTTGTGGACATACCAGAGAGTTATAGTTTTATCTTAAGAAGAGATTGGTAAACCAAAATTCAAGGTTATTTCTCTACTGATTGGTCTCATATGTGGATTCCTCATAAATTTAAAGCCAATCAAATCCATTTAAATAGTGAGGCACGCATGAAGCACATAGTGACATAATTGGAAGGTAAGAACGAGCCCATAAGATTTTCCCATTCTGTTTTAGGAAATTATTTTTTGAAATTGATTATGGTTGTTACGAAGAAAATAATTTTGAGATATCATCAGAATTACAATCATGCCTCCACCCATGAATCCATAATAGCGCCTATCCATTACTAACTAACTTAGGCTTTAGTTTGACTAACAGGACTAATATTCCTGACATGTGGACCATGTTCTACGATGGCTATAAAACATAGGACAAATCTGGAGTGGGATGTGTTCTAATCTATCCTAGTCAAGGAAAAACGTTGATATCATGTTGCTTAGAGTTTTAATGCACCAACAACACCATTGAATATGAAGCCTTAGTTCAGGGCCTTAAAAAAAACATTGACCTTCACATAAAATATCTTAAATTGTTTGGTGATTCGTAAATCATTGTTCAATAGGTAAGAAACATTATTCATTGCATGTCTCCTCATCTAAAGGATTACCAACAAGATATATGGAATTTACTTTATCTGTTTGATGCATTTAATATTTATTTTATACCTCTTGACCAAAATATAGATGTCGATATACTGGACAATGAAACATCTAGATTTATGCCCCCTGATGATGGTTTTTTAGTTGAAATGATGTTTAGGCCCTCCATAGCAGAACATGTCATGAGTTCAAGAGTGTTCTATAGTGATTCTCAGATTATCAACTTTCTTACTAGTTAGGACACATTCCAAAATTTGGTGATCAATGATGAGGTACATCAACAAGAGTTACAAACGTATCGAGAAAAAGATAATAAGATAAAGACATATTGTGTTCTGAAAAATGTGTTAACTCTTGAGAATTTATTTGATTTACAATCCAAGTTTAGAAGGACAACAAATACGAAGACCAACAACTCCACTATGATTCATTTCTTGGTCAATTTGGGAACATATGAGTAGCCTAAATATGTTAATCCCGAAATATGTTGTTCAAATTCAGAAAATTACACATTCATGGAATTGTTCAATAAGTATCAAGATGTTTTTGCTTGGACATATGATGATTTGAAAATGTATGATAGACGAATTATACAACATGTAATTCCCATAAAGAAGGGATCATAAGTAAGTTCAACGCTCATTTCTAGTTACCATAGAAACATCATATGTATAAAAAAATGCATAAAATGTTTCATACACTTATTCAGATTGACTCATGGTTTCTGAAATACCATCAGAGTTTACATTATCTTCAGATGAATGATTGGATGAAGATGTAGATGATACATACTCTTCTCTATTGTCAATGAATGTACCATCTGAGTCTACATGAATTCCCAACATTTCAGATGTCAAATTCCTTTTAGATCTACGACTAGGTTCAACAAACTCCCATCTTGAATTTATTTCTTGTGGCAGAAACCTCTTGATAATCTATGTTGTCTTGGAGCAAAGCGTTCCTCTCTTTTTCAAATTGAAGTCATAAACAAGTATGTCAACATCATCTAATTTTAAGAGGTCAGTGCAACAAGAAGTTGTATTTTGACCCTTTATTTTTCTCTTTCTATTGACACGTTTCTCAACCACCATATCTGGCTTGTACACACCATTGAATGGGTGTGTACTTGTTGCATACCAATGCACTTCAATTTCAATAACATCGTCATTTTATTTCTCAATCTTTATAACCATCGATGATTTTAGGGGCTAAATTTCGCTCATGGGCTAATTTTCCATGGTTTTTCCAAAAACGAGATTCGCTATTTTAAAAATGATTTGCCCCATTTCTATAGGATAAAATTATTTTACCTTAAAAATCGCCAAAATTTTATAAAAACTATATAAAATCCTTAGAAATTTGAATATTTTTACAAAAATATCGCTAATCATTTATAGTTGGCATATGAAGTATTAGTAAGATTCGCCAAGGTTTCTACATTTTAAAATAAATTTCCATCCTTAAAATCACCCCTGTTTATAACCTTTCCAATCCATAATGGATAACCATGTGGATCTTCAGTCGCTAAAACTGCAATCATGCTACCCTCCTTAATATCTTGTATTGAACCAGTGTAAAGGTCTTCCATGGATTCACGTTGTGCACGTGAACTTCATGAACCAATATACATTTATCTTTCATCTACTTGTGTAAACTCAATAGCACCTTGAGATTCGTGTTGGACTTCAACAATGTTTGTTTCTTCAGATTCATTTGGCATATTTTGTGGTCAATGAAATGGAGTTTTCAACATTGTATCTTCATCTGTTGAGCTTGAAATTATGTCACTTTGACTATTGAAAAAAGACTCCCACCAAACAAAATCAGCAACATCAAAGTACTCATATGTATCCTTAATGAATTTTTTTATTTCTTCCAGGCATTCAGAATAATCTACATCTCTATTACGCCTTTGTGCATTGTGGATTTCAGAAACTAATTGTAAAAATAACAACTTTGATGCAAATATTGGACTATCTGGAATCAACTTCAAAAATGATAAACCTGATGAAGGTCCCCATTATGTAGTAGTTGAATATTGCTTTCCCCATGTTGTAACCTAGGTCTACACCCCTACCCTTTTCCCTCATTTACCGTATACATCCATCAATTCTAAGTTTTGTGGCTGCTTTCTTAACTCATTCTCCATTATTTAATCACTCAGCTTCATGGCCCTTGCTCATATTTACTTATTTAGCACCATGTTTTTTTGCTTTCTTGAAGGGTGATTTTATGTTCTAGTTTGAGTTTGAAATACTTGTCATCATATTTTCCACTAATTGAGCATGCAGCAGATCCACCCAGTATTTTTTGTGCACAGGGGACATCTAGGTCCAACAAGTCCTTTGTAATCTCAGTAAGCTTCTGCAGAAAAAGGAAAAAAATCAAAGCAGTCCATTTCAGGCTTAGAATTTATGCCAAATAGAAAGGTCAAATATTCAATGGTGGAGATCCAACAATCGATGCAGATCAACGACTCTCGCACATTCAGAGCCTCAAATCACGCGGGGCTTAATAGGATTGACTCCATGAATTCAACGTTTGGGCGTTTGGACTTTACATTGGTTCAAATATTCCAAAGTGTCTAGATGTCGAAGTGTCAAAGCCTCCAAAGATTCAAAGTGTCGGAGCTCTGAAGCAAAAGGTCCCCAAAGTGTCAGAGTGGGCCCTCACTGCCACATCACTTCACGAGTTAGTTCATCCAGGAGGTTTTACTTCAAGACAAGCACGAAGCCTCGAAATGACGAAATGTCAGAGGCACATGGTGTCAATCAGTCATGACACATGGAACTCGTTTCAAGTCATTTGGTTGCATCATCCACTCATTTCTGGGTGACACATGTCACTCTCCTTCTAATACATGTCACTTCGAGATTGTACTACTTCGGGAGATTTTCACGCCGCCCATCCAAAAAATCCCAAAGCACGAAGTGCCGAAGCACACGACACTCATCACACCAAACATGTGGCAACCATCTGGCACTGACACGTGGCATCCATATGGCACTGACATGTGGTATTCATCTAACACTAACACATGGTAGCCGTCAGTCGAGACACGTGGCACCCATTTTTAGCACATTTGGGGCCGACATATGCATTATTTCAAGTGACATGTGTCACCTTCCTTTCTGTGACATGTCATCATTTGACGTCAGGATGCCATGTCAGATTCAGGAGATCTTCCTCCAGGAGGTTTTCAAACGTAACACTAAATGTCTCCCGAAGTTCCGAACTCCCGAAACCCTTTAATGATTAAAGTATTAATCTCGGGTTAATTAGCCTAATATAAGAACGGATTAGTGACTTCACGAGATTAGCACTTTGAGAGATTTAGATGCAACACAAATAGTAAACCTCCAAACGTCAACATTTCGAAGTGGTTCACCTGCGTTTATTGCACATTTGAAAAAGATAAAAAAGGGGTGCCAAAACAGGAACGGGAAAACTACATGTCCAGACTCTAGAAAAGCACAACACGACTTGATTTTGTCCTCAAAGAGATAAGTGGTGGAAAGAAACGACCACACTTTAAGTTGTCTCCAGTGGCCTCCAAAAACACATGTGCATTCCATGATCGATACAGAACTCAATTCTGTCACTCTTGGCCATTTATGTTAGATCTCAGTTTGCTCCAATGCATGCATTAATATTATTTCATTGTAGCAGCATTTTCATATGTTTAATTGCATGGTTCCTTTTAGTTTCAAGCATAATCGGTGGTCTTCTATCATAAGAACCACTCAGTTTTGATTAATTCAAGATCAGAGTATTCCTTGATATACTCCAACATGTGTTTAGTTCAGTTAATTAGTTGTTTTACAACTGGTAGTATAGAGTTAAGCCTCAGTCCCAGATGGACAAGAGCCTCTGCAACTCTTATAAATATGCAGTTTTTGTATGTTTTACAAGGGATTTTGAGTTTTTGGAGAAGAATAGAAGCAACAAAAGGGTTGGACCTGCGCAGTTGAATGTAAAGTTCTCTACCTAGTGAATATATGTTGATGACAATTGTATTCTCTTACTCAAATATTTATGTGTTTAATCTTCTCTTGAATGCAAATTTTGTGATGTGTGCAATGTACATTTCCTTATTCTTTCATCCATTGTTTTAGTACATCCTTTTGTTGATTCTGCAACCTGTTATACAACTATTGTTTAGCGAAAGATCTACTATTCAGAAACCTGTTGAATGCTTTGAATTTAGATATTTTTCTAAGTCTTAAGATATTATTTTAAGCCTTTATTCTCACATAGCAAGTGATTCATTGCATTGCTTGTTGTTGTTTCTTGTGTTTGTCTTTTCATATCCCCAACTATTCATTAATATCCATACCATTGGAAAAGGAGAACCTGCTCTTATATTGTGTTGCATGTCCAATCAGATTACCATCTTCGAAAACCTATCCTTAATATGACCAACAAACCAACTTATCAAAAAAACTGATCATTATAAACTTGAGGTGGCCTAGCTATGCCATTTAGCAATCAGGTGTAGACTTTAGGACCAACATCTTATGGCACCGTTTCCAGGGAGCAAAGTAACAAAATATCTTTCCCTGGGAGAATGACAACGATCATATTTGATCTTTGATGGTGAACAAAGACCAGACACATTTAGACTATAGATCATTCACTTGGCGACTACACAATTTTAAGAAGTCATATTTTCATATGGAAGCCATCTTGGCTCAGAGTTTTGCTCCTTTTAATTTCTCTGTTGTTTCTCATTTTCCAAATGTTGTTCCTACTATAGATGAGTGGGGTGATTTCTTGCCCATATTTAGAGAACATAGAGATGGCAACCCTGTTGAGCATTTGCTTGAGTTTCATGAACTCATGCATCAGTGGGAAATACATCATGAGGATGTATTAATGAAGATGTTCATGTAATCATTAGAGGGAGATGCTCGTGAGTGGTATTGATCCTTGCCCTCTGCTAGCATATCCTCCCTGGAACAGTTCCATTTTGCATTCAGTGAGAATTGTAAAAGGTTTTTTCCAGTTGATTTACTTTTTGAAGACTATTGTGAAGAATTTGGATCTCATATTCGACAGCCACTTATTAGTTCTTCTAGTAGTGAAAATAAAAGGGATTTTTCCGTTGAGGAAGTGGAGGATGATTCGGTTACATGTGACTCTTATTCTAATTCTTTTATTCAAAAAGATGATGTTGGGAATTACAGTAATGATTAAATTGATGATAAAAAGGCTTTGGATACATCTTGCATTATTCTAGGTGTCTCGGTTAGTCGTTGTTATGATACATCTATTGTTCTATGTTCTCATAAATATTTGATTAACTGTGAGAAAAGTGATGTTGAAGGTCACGAGCAAGTTGTTCCCCTCCCTTCTGAAATTGTTGAGAAACAAGAAATCTATAAGTCTGAAGATGACATTCTGGAGCTAGAACAAGAAAAAACCAACAATGTAGAATATATACCCATTCATTTCAAACAACAAGATGAGCAATATTAGGAGTGTTTTGCTTCCCTTTATGGTTGTGAATCACATGAATTTCATGAGTTGTTTCAACGGGGACAAGAGAAATTCGGTCTTTTTTATAATGCAGATCTCACACAACAACAACTTTGTCCTCTCAACCAGTTGGAGGATTTTCATGAGTTTCAAGATCCAATAGCGAGATGGATGGATTCTTATTTTTCCAAAATCTCAAATATGGTAAGTTTTAGCATGATCATCTTTTACAGCCGTGATTACAAGATGCCTACTAATTTTTTGATGCATATGATACATCCTCTTTGGATTATTCTAAAAAGTGGCATACACGGAGTTATGGTTCTCAGTCAAATGGTTTCTTGGTTTCACTGTAAATCTGATTACACATTATTACTTGGTTTTCAACTGAATAGAGTAGGTAGTAGGAGAATAAGTTCTTAGTTCGAGTAGTTAATTTTTTAGTTCACGGATTTTTTTTAGTTTGTTTGTTTTTTCAGTAGTTGCGTGTAGATCAAAAATAAGAATCCATAGCCCAAAAAAGGCATTGGGGTGTAGCTGCAGTTTTAATTTTCAGATTGAATAAAGACTCCATATCCCAACAAAGGAACTGGGGTGTAGTTAATGTTTTGAACTTCAAAGATATACATTCTTGACAAACAAAAACAAAGGTAAGTTACAGATAGTGGGAGTGAGGTTCTGAAAGGTAAGGCACATGTTCTACTATTCTTAGAACCTCACATGGAAGTGTTATCCCCCATTAGAGCCAATGTTGTAACCTAGGTATGCACCCCTACCCTTTTCCCTCCTTTACCCTATACATCCATCAATTCTAAGTTTTCTGGCTTCCTGCTTAGCTCACTCTCCATTATTTAATCACTCAGCTTCATGGCCCCTACTCGTCTTTACTTATTTTGCACCATATTTTTTCACTTTCTTGAAGGGTGATTTCATGTTCTGGTTTGAGTTTGAAATACTTGTCATTCCACTAATTGAGCATGCAATAGATCATCCCAGTATTTTATGTGCACAGGGGACATCCATGTCCAACAAGTCCTTTGTAAGCTCAGTAAGATTCCGCAGAAAAAGGCAGCAAATCAAAGTAGTCAATTTCGGGCTTAGAATTTAAGCCAAACAGATAAGTCAAATCTTCAATGGTGGAGATCCAATAGTCAATGAAGATCAACGACTCTCATGCATTCGGAGCCTCAAACTCACGTGGGGTTTAACAAGATTGACTCTACGACTTCGGCGTTTGGGCATCTAAACTTTCCATTGGTTCAAATCTTTTGAAGTTTCCAGACACTGAAGTGTCGAAGCCTCTGAAGCTTTGAAGTGCTGTAACTCTGAAGTAGCACGTCCCTGAAGTGTTGGAGTGGGTCCTCACTGCCACGTCACTTCGCGAGTTAGTTCATCCGGGAGGTTTTACTTCAAGACAAGCACGGAGCTCCGAAATGCCGAAATGTCGGAGAAACATGGCGTTCATTAGTCATGACACATGGCACTCATTTTAGGTCATTTGGTTGCGTCATTTTCTCATTTTTGGGTGACACGTGTCACTCTCCTTCTGAGACATGTCACTTCGGGACCGTACTACTTCGGGAGATTTGCACGCCGCACATCCAAAATCTCCCGAATCCAGAAGTGCCAAAGAACACAACACTCATCACACCATAAATGTGGCAACCATATAGCATTGACACATGGCATCCATTTGTCACCAACATGTGGCATTCATCTAGCACTAACACGTGGAATCTATCATTCAAGAAACGTGGCACATTTGGGGATGACATATGCATTATTTCAAGTGACATGTGTCACCCTCCTTTCTGTGACACGTCCTCAGTTGACGTCAGGCTGCCATGTCATATTCAGGAGATCTTCCTCTGAGAGGTTTTCAAACGCAGCACTACAGGTCTCCCAAAGTTTTGAACTCCCGAAATCCTTTAATGATTAAAGTATTAATATCGGGTTAATTAGCCTAATGTAAGCACAGAATAGTGACTTCGTGAGATTAGCACTCTGGGAGATTTAGATGCAATTCAAATCACAAACCTCCAAACACCAAAAATTCGAAGTGGTTCACCCGCGTTTATTGCACATTTGAAAAATATAGAAAAGGGGCACCAAACTAGGAACGCGAAAACTACACATCTAGACTCCAGAAAAGCACAACACGACTTTCTTTTGTCCTCAAAGAGATAAGTGGGGGAATGACAGGGCCACACTTTTAGTTGTCTCCAGTGGCCTTCAACAATGTGTGTGCATGCCATGATCGATACAGAAATCAGTTCTATCACTCTTGGCCATTTCTGTCAGATCTCAGTTCGCTCCAATACATGCATCAATATTATTTCATTGTAACAAAAGTTTCAAATGTTTAATTGCATGGTTCCTTTTAGTTTCAATCATAATCAGTGGTCTTTTGTGTTAATAACCACTCGGTTTTGATTAAGTCAAGGTCATAGTATTCCTTGATATACTCCAACATGTGTTTAGTTCAATTAATTAGTTGTTTTAAAACTAGTAGTATAGAGTTAATCCTTAGTCCCAGATGGACGAGAGCCTCTGAAACTCTTATAAATATGTAGTTTTTATATGTTTTATAGGGGGTTTTGAGTTTTTGGAGAAGAATAGAAGAAAAAAAAGGATTGGACCTGCGCAGTTGACTGTAAAGTTCTCTACCTAGTGAATATATGTTGATAACAGTTGTGTTCTCTTACTCAAATATTTATGTGTTTAATCTTCTCTTGAATGAAAATTTTGTGATGTGTACAATGTACATTTCCTTATTCTTTCAGCCATTGATTTAGTACATCCTTTTGTTGATTCTGCAACCAGTTATACAACTATTGTTTAAAAAACTATCTACTATTTGACAACCTGTTGAATGATTTTCATTTAGATAATTGTCTAAGTCTTAAGATATTATTTTAAGTCTGTATTCTCACATAGCAAGTGATTCATTGCATTGGTTTTTGTTGTTTCTTGTGTTTGTCTTTTCATATCCCCAATTGTTCATTAATATCCATACCATTGGCAAAGGAGAACCTGCTCTTATACTATGTGGCCTATCCAACCAGATTACCATCTTCGAAAACATATCCTTAAGCTGACCAACAAACCGACTTATCAAAAAAACCAATCATTACAAAATTGAGATGGTCTAGCTCTGCCTTTTAGCAATCAGGTGCAGACTTTAGGACCAACACCTCATATAAGTGTTTTCCCATCAATTCTTTTGAAACAAAATTGATGTTGGAAGCTAATGTCATTAAGTTGTTCAATACATTTTTCTTCATGATGCGATCCCTGAATAAATCTTCACATGTCAACAGTTTCTTCTAATATATGAAAAACATGATCTGGAATGTATGCTTTCGTAATACATCCAATCAATGATGGTAGACTTCCAACATTTCCCCTCTTGAATGTTACTGAAAAATGACTGAAAATTTGATCAATATGATCATGAGTGTATCCAACAAGAAGGAAACCAATTTTCACCTTTTGAAAGATTCCCATTTCAAAAAGCATGCTTAGATATCCAAACACAATTTGATTTTTATTTTCACGACTAGTTTTGTCCAACTGTAGATAGAGAACTTGAGGAAGATTTCCATACCAGTGAGTGAGCACATGATGAATTATGGTGATGGTCAAATTTGAATCATTATGAATATTTGGAGCTATGAAGTAAACCCTTGGACACATTTTTCCATTGAAAACCATACAACCAACCAAGTGAAACTGAATGAAATTATCTTCCTATAAATTTTTGGGTGTACAAAAAAAATGTGGTAGAAGTGTTTTCTTCTAGTCCATGCCATCAATTATCATATGTAAATATTTGTTTGTAGCATCATAACACTTCTTCCGATGTTTGTACAACTTTTTTCTTTCACTTGATTGTTGATTTTGATGTTCTTGAAGTGCTTTGACTATGGAATCTACACATAACATAAAATGAAAATATTGATCGTATGTTTTCATAGTTGATAATTATTCAATTTAAAAATATATATATTAAATACATACCTCTTTCTTACCCTTCAGATTTATCTCTTCTTGATTTAAGTGTAGCACATATACTACAAATCCCCATCCTTTAATTCTTAGGAATACGGACATTGTTGAATTGTTTCTTACATATTCTTGTAAAATATGCATATGTAATAAAATTATCATTTCCTTCAACAACTTCAGAATATCGTTTGTACAAGTTGTAGATTTCCCTCCTTGAGAAATTATCTAGAATATGTATTGTGTCTCTATCTGGCATACACTCTCCATTTTTGGAAAAGAAATCATGCATCCATGACAATGTAGTGTTTTTCAATGGCCCACTCTCTCATCCATGATGTACCTTTGAATAAAAAGAAGGATCTTTTTCCAACCTTGTTTGGATTCTTGATAGACAAAGATTACCAATTGAGTGAATTTTTTTGAAAGCCTTTCTGCAAAGTAAAATATTCCCAATGGGATAATCATATCCTGTATTGGTGGATATCATGCACCCCATCAAATATGAATTTTGCATGTTCTTATTCATTGACAAATATGTCTTCCTTTTATTCAAGGCATACATGTAGTCCATGCTTTTCAAACAATTCTTTTGACAACATTCACTTGAAATCAATTCACTTATGGAAATTGATTTAGTGAGAAATTATTTCCTAGACCTTTTATAACTAGAATGATTTGGATTGATATAAAAGGGTATAATCCTAGTCCTAAACACAATGTTTCTTTTCAATGTTTCCACTGTTTCATCATTCTCAATAGAAGAATTTTCCTTATCACCACAAGGAGTATCAAGCAAAACTTGTTAGGAGATTGAACTAGAGAATGTCGATCACCTTGATTTGTTGCAGTTGAATGATTGATAACATCATCATCAACATAATCATTTGGAGGAAAATCATCATCAACATTATGTTCACCATTGACATAATCATCTTCATTTCTTTCAAAATCCCCACTTGAGTGAAAATTTTCACCATCCTGCTTAGTGCCTTGAAAATATTCATCAGTATCTTGAAAATACTCACTTGGAGGAAAATCAACATCAACATTGTTGTATTTTAATTTATCACTCGGGAAAGAGTGTCCACAAATGGCATAATCATCTTCACTACTTTGAAAATCGCCACTTGATAGATATTCTTCATCATCCTCATTACTGGCTTGAAAATCCTCACTTGGAGGAAATTCATCATCACAAACATTTCTTCTTTTAATTTCCTCATTCAAAAAGACTATCCAGCATTTCCATAATCATCATAATTACTTTTAAAATCCCCACTTGGGGGGAATTCTTCATCATCCTCATTCGTGCCTTGGAAATCCTCACTTGGAGGAAAATCTTCATCAATACCTTCAAAATATTCACTTGGAGGAAATTCATCATCACCAACATTGCTATGTTTAAATTCCCCACTCAGGAAAAAGTGCCCACCATTGTCATAATCATCTTCATTGCTTTTAAATTTTCCACTTCGAGGAAATTCTCCATCATATTCATTGGTTGCTTGGAAATATTCATCGACACCTTCATCCCAATCATTTAAATGTTGATCATAGTATCCACTTTGAACTACATTTTGATTATTTTCATTACTATTAAACTGCCGAATAGATTTATCACCATCATATTCCTCCTCTTCATCATCGGTTCCTTCAGAGTCCTCTGGTTTAGTACTTTCATGAGGAACATGTTGAATAAAATTGCTTGCACTATGATCAAAATTCCAACTAGATGGAAAAAACGACACCTCATTTTCATCACAAACATTCCTATCGCATTTCCTAGTCCCAATAGAAGAGGTATGTGAACAATTTGTTGATGTCTCAGAAATAAAATATTATTTATCTGATGAAGCCATCCCTTCTCTCTAATAAATAAAATTATACAAATACTCACCCTCCCTATGACATTATTATAACTTGCATAATGATCTTTTCCCTCCAAATCCCCCACCCCAAAAAAAATTCCCTCCAAAATTCCCCCCCCAAAATATTCCCTCCAAAATTTCCCCCTCAATTTTTTCCCTCCAAAACTTCCCCCCAAATTTTTCGCTTATTTTCCCTTAAAAATTAAAAGCAACTTTTACTCTTTTATTTCGTTATTTACATGTGAAATACAATATTTATCATGTTTATTTATTTATCCCAAATTCATTAAACATATTGGTGATCCATCTAATTTTAGGTATATATGTAGACAATATACCTAATTTTTATTTATCGCACATTCGTTATACTAACAGTAATTTATATCATCTATGTTATATATACACAGTCTTGTTTTAAATTTTTACATTTTTTGATATCTCCGGAAGTATTTGTTAAAGGATTTGGAGCAGGATACAACAGAGAAACATCGAGAAGCCTATTGGCACAAGGGAAGAGCTTGGGTTCAATGCACAAAAAAAACCCTAACTACCAGCCCTTTCGGCAACACCTATGAAGAAGATGAAGTCTCACCCAAGGTAGAGGCGGGGGTGGTTGCAAGACTCATATGTCTGCAACCTTAGCTGGGAAACCGATCTGTGATTGTAACACCTTAAAAAAGCACTTAGCAATTATAGTTCACCAATATCCAGTCTTAGTTTACAACGCAGTTAAACCCTAGTAATAAATCGGTGCAACATTCCCATAGATTCAATAGAGTCAAGCACTAAGCATACTAACATAGATCAGATATAAAATTCATGCACATTATTCAGCACTAAGCTACCATATTAGATTCATCTATCATCTAACAATGCACTAAGCATTTAATCATATAAACAAGAGAGCAACCATAAAGCACAAAGCATTCACAACACAGGATATACATGGTTCACCCCCACCCTGGGGCTACGTCCACCAACTCTTTGTCTTATTTATTAGCTTATCTCAATCTTATACCTGCACAAAGCCACAAAATCCTACTCCGCATAGGATAGGATATCTGTGCGCACTATGCCAAATCCTCCTTCCCTGAGTAGATCTGGGCACAGAGCCTTACATAGCCTTTTACAGTCACTTGCACTTAGCCTTGCAAGTCTCACACAGCATGCACAAAGCACTTTAAGGCTTGCACAACTTACCATTTTCTGACTCTTGCATCGCCTAGTCTTCTATTTATACTTTACAAAAAGGGCCTAAGCATGGGTAAACCCATGGGCCGACATCCACATACCCGTTACATAAACCCAACCCAAAAATCCCTAAAAAGGGGGCCGAGATCCCATGATCTCCACTTCGACTTGTGCTCCACCTTCGATAGCCTTTTGAAGTCTCAAAAGTAGGTCAAACATGACCAAGAATCCTTAAAACTTGGTCAAGGGCCAACAGGCCCCCAACACTCACCTGTGACTCATCCCAAGTCACTCTGATATGGGTAGATCTGCCTAAAAATCCTCGAGCTTGGCTCGGGCTGCTTTGACCTATTGCTGTGCTACAATCTCTTTTTCAGCGAACTTTCGGATGAATGCTTCGTTGACAGGTCCCTCTAAGCATTGTTTAGCTGCAGTGATGACTTGCTCCAGTTCTGCTCCTCGGCCTTCGATCTCTACGAATAGTTGGCAAGCCTCATCCTGTATAGGTTGGAGTCTCTAAGTTACTTCCATGACTCTGCTCTAAATGGTGTGGACCTATTGTTGAGCAGTGCACTACTCTTGGGATCACTTCATCCTTTTGATAACTGACAGGGGCTTCGACTGTGCCTATATTTTTTCTGCTTGTTGCTTCGTCTCCTGGAGCTGTGACTTCAGTTCCTTCAGTTCTAGATTCTTAGTGAGTCACTCGTAAGTCTGGGCATTGCGGTCACTTAGTTTTTTACATTCTATGGAGAGGGCCTTGATTCTTTCAACTGCGCTTTGGGTAGTTGCTTCTCTTTGATCCCTTACATCCTGTGGAGTGTCGGGCACTATGCGGAGCTCTAAGTTTTCTATTCTTTGTTGAAGCTGTTGGATAGCTTCTGCGAGCTGTGATAATTGATGTTCTATTGGTTCTTCCTCTTTCAGTTACAAGCCCGTCACAAAGTGACGTGCTCTGTTGACTGCTTCTTTTACTTCAACCTTCTCTACGAGCAACTTTTCTTTCCCCTGCTGGATCTACACTTTCTCTCCTTCTAACTTGGCTTGAAGGGCGTCCTTCTCCTGTTGTGCAATCCTTTTTTTCTCCATAAATTCCTCCTGTGCTTTTTTTAAGGCCACTGTGGCCTATTCCTTTTCTTCATGTACATGACGAAGGTGATCTTCGGTCGCGTCGACTATTCTGTGGAGTTGGGTAGGCTCATCTCCCAAATTTGGTTTCTCTGATGGCGGGGGGCACAGTGGATACTGTGCGGCTGGACTGAAGGGCATGTTGTACCCCTCTAATTTCAACCTTGAATCTGTCATACATCTCCTCCTGCTTGGCTTCATGTTTCTGTAATATTTCCTGTGAGGCATCGTTCATAACTGCGATGATGAAGTCAAAGTCATCGATAGTGAGCACAGTATGCATCTTAGTCATGGTGGCTCTGGATTTCTTCCGGAAAGTGGGTTTTGTAGGAGAAACCTTCCTTTTCTTTAGGGGGTTGGTCTCATTAGAATGATCCCTGGGCGGTGTTTGTTCACCTTTCTTTTGTTGGTCTTCTTTTTCATTTTTCTCTTCTACTTCATCATCACCCCCTCGGCCAGGTGATCCTGAAGCAGTCTCTTCCAATGCATTGCTCAAGTCTTGGACTTCTTCGGTCTTCTTCCTTCTGTTGGTTCTAGGTGTGTCATGTTCTTTGTGAGTGGCCTTCGAGCTGTCAAGTTCAGGATTGGACATCTCTGCAAGGTCAGCAGGGAGAAGGATGTCTGTTGACCAGTCCTTAGTTATCTCCTCGAGGTCCTCCTCTGTGAGCTTGTAGTATGACTGCAGATCCTCTTTGTGCTCATCTTCTCGCAGAGTGATATAGATGAAGTGTTGATCTGTGTGGAACTTCATGAGGGGTTGGAACCGTTGTAGGGAATTTTGCGTCATGCGAGGTTCAACTTCGATAACACTCTTTAGTTGGAGATAATACATATGAAATACCGCGTTCGACTGCCACTGTTTTCCCATATCGCTCGAGTACCAGAGAGTGGTGAAATTCGCAGTAAGAAGCTTGAATGACTCAATGTATGGGAAGGTCTCACCTTTCGACATCTCCTAAGTAGTAAATGCGATGAGGATCAGGAGGTAGCTAAAGTGGAACTCGTAGCCCTGATCCTGTTCTTCATAGCAGTCTAATTACAGCTGGTTAACTAGGTACTTCGCCTAGTTCATCTGTAGGCCTTCCACACATTTCCCAGTGAGGTCAACGACAAACCCTATGACCTGCATGGGTCTATTATTTCTCACAAGATTTCCTACGATTAATTGGCATGCTAGGCACACTACGCCATTCTGGATGGAAGATACCTTGTAGCCTCACGTCCCCTTCTCAACATCGTCGTAAGTATCCTTGATCTTTTGTGCTAATGCGTGATCTGTGGCTTTCCCTAGATAGAAGTCCTGCAAGTCAGGTCCTTGCATACTCAATCTGGTGATCCTATGGATCACCATCGGATCAGATGTGATACGGTGGTCTAGCCATAAGTAGCTACCATGGTAACATGAGAGAAAGATCTTAACACAAGCGTTAACCTCCTGGTGCCTTCCAAAGTGTGGGATTTTCATTACATTCAACAGGGTGGACTGCGTGAGGTTCATCGTCCATGGCTGGGGGATTATTTTTGAGTTCTTCCCCTTCATCCTGGCGAAGTATTTATAAGGGGAGAGCATACGATGGTTCTTGCAGTCTCCTAGGTTGAAGTTAGTGAACTTCAATGTCGCGATCTTATCCTGCTGCGCTCTAACTTCATATATCCCATTCGGGAGGTACGTAGTAACCATGGTGTAATAGAAGTCCCTCGGGACACTGTCATGACTCATTGCGTCGGCTAGAGGTGGGATGTAGTCAGGTAATATGGTTGGGATTAGCTTCGCGTTCGCTGGGTCATTTTTTTGCTTCGCTCTCTTCTCTGTTGTTGGTCGGGATGGTCTGGATCCATGAGCTGTCGACGGAGAAGCTTGCACTCCTCTCGTCGATGACGCTTGTACACCCATAGAAATTACCCTTTCGGACATTACTCTTTCACTCATGAGGTCGATGAGTACCTCCTTCATAGACTCTTCGACTGCGTTAAGTTCTTTGGACATACACGCTCGTGGTTGAATATCTCGGGTTTGAAGAGCAGCTACTCAAAGCATAGGATGGATGGTGATAGCTCAATGATCACGGCGCGGAATCAACTAATATGCGAGCTCAGATACACGGTTGGAAAAAGTGTTCTCGATGCAAGGATCGATGAAATAAGTAGAAAACTACGTAACGAATCTCTCTAATGGGCGAGAAGCTTCATTAATGCAGTATGTCAGTTACAACGCGATCCCAAAGGTTTGATGGTGAGATTTCTGACCATAAATGTCATTCTAAGATTTAGAGGTGTCGGTCTAACGGTTATATTATTTCCAACGGCTATATTTATTTTCCATGGAGAAGTGCCATGCTGTGCCGTACCGATATCCCGATGAAGTTCAGATTCTGGAATCCTTCCTTCTGTGAAGTTCCCTTCGAAACCTTCTGTAATTTTTCGATCTTTGATCTCTTCTTATTGATCTTCTAGCCTTTTTCCCAGTGATCTTTTTCTCGTTATTCCTCTTTCCATTCTGATTCTTGTCTTCTTTTGGCATAGTAACTTCGCGCTATTGAGATTCTTTCGTAGGGTTCACAGGTAATACTTATCCTTTAAATGGGGTAGGTGCCGGTGAGTCTTCTTGTGTTCTTTCAACTTCGACATCCAAGTTTTTGGTTCTAAATAGATTTGATCTGTTCTCTTGTTCTTCAATCAAGTGTTCTATCCTCTTAGTCATGAAATCTTTTAATTCTTGCTTCTTCTAGTCTAAGACTTCCTCTTCTTTTCTTCTAGCTTGATCCTTTTAAATCCAAGGTTTTCCTAGTAACATAGAAAACGAGGCGTTGTTCTCAATAAATTTAACAACCTCAAAATATTCCTCTATCGAAGTTCCATGAGAACTCATAGATGTCTGGGTGAGTCTTCCACATAGGGTTATCAGTTTTCCTTTAAATAATCCTATTCCTCCCAATGAAGGAATCATCGAAGATTTTCCTAAAGTTTCCCAAGTTCTTTCTGTCATGATATTCACCTGTGTTTCTCCATCCAGAACACAGTCAATGTCAAAGTCTCCTATTCTTGTTTCTATGTATTCTTCTTCTTTGAATATCTCTGATAAGATGATATTTCAGTGATCATATAAGGTTTCTTTCATCTGTAGCATCACATCCTCTGATTTTTTCTGGGGTTCTGCCATGGTCTCAGTGTCTTGATCTTCATTAGGGTCTTCTTGTTTCATATTCATTATGTCAAGATTAACAATCATTCTAGGGAAATCCAAAACTTCATGATCTGTATCTTTACAAAAAAGACAACTAGGTCTTCTACCAGGGCATTCCTTAGCCAGATGTCCCAGTCTTTTGCAATTGTAACAAAGGGTTAATCCTCATTTTCTTTTAAATGATCCCTAATATTTCCTGTACTGCGCATTAGGATCATGGTAGCTAACCTGCAAAAAATTATTTCTAGGATCCTGCATCCATTTGTTAGTCCAAACATTCTTTCTATGCATAGGTATAACATATCTTTCACTATTCTTATCAGATCTACTTATATCAAATCTTCTTTCTTCTAGTTGTTCCCTACTTTTCAAGCTAGGACAAAATTTATCAAGAATACCTAGATCCATACTTTAGAAACAAAAATTTCCACTTATCTTACTTCTAACAAAGCACAAAGCTTACAAATCTTACCTCTTTAATAAAAAATTCTCACTTTTACCTTTATCAGAGCACAAAGATTTTAGATCTTACCTCTTTTCTTCAGATCTAGCCCTTCTTCTTGGCACGAAGCTTCATAGGTCAAGTAGTACTGCGTACTAGGGAAATAGTTCTATGCACAGAGATTTTCTCTTTTTCAGTTCCCAGCAATCACAGTTTCAGGTCCGATCTTTGCACAAAGCTTCTTCTTCCTCAGTTCCCAGTAGTCACAGTTTCAGGTCCGATCATCACACAAAGATTTTTCTTCCTCAGTTCCTAGCAATCATAGTTTCAGGTCCCGACAATGAAACCATTTGTTGGCACAGGGGAAGACCCAAGGTTCAATGCTACAACAATGCACCAATAAAACCCTAACTACCATCCCTTTCAGAAATACTTGCGAAGAAGATGAAGTCTCACCCGAGGTAGAGGCAGATGTGGTTGCAGGACTCATATGTTTGCAACCTTAGCTGGGACACCAATCTGTGATTGTAACACCTTAACAAAGCACTTAGCGATTATAGTTCATCAATATCCAGTCTTAGTTTACAATGTAGTTAAACCCTAGTAATAAATCGATGCAGCATTCCCATAGACTCAATAGAGTCAAGAACTAAGCATACTAACATAGATCAGATCTAGCATTCATGCACATTATTCAGCACTAAGCTACCATATTAGATTCATCTATCGTCTAACAATGTACTAAGCATTTAATCATATAAACAAGAGATCAACCATAAATCACAAAGCATTCACAGAACAAGATATATGTGGTTCACCCCCACCCTGGAGCTATGCCCACCAACTCTTTGTCTTCTTTATTAGCTTCTCTCAATATTCTACATGCACAAAGCCATAAAATCCTACTCCGCATAGGACATGATATCTGTGTGCACTCTGCCAAATCCTCCTTCCCCGAGTAGATTTGGGCACAGAGCCTTACATAGCCTTTTATAGTCACTTTCACTTAGCCTTGCAAGTCTCACACAACATGCACAAAGAACTTTACAACTTGCACAACTTACCACTGACTAAGTCTTACATTGCCTAGTCTTCTATTTATACTTTATAAAAAGGGCCTAAGCATGGGTAAACCCATGGGCCGACATCCCCATACCCATTACATAAGCCCAACCCAAAAATCCCTAAAAAGGGGGATGAGATCTCGTGATCTAAGCTTCGACTTGTGCTATGAACTCAACAATCTGGCGAAGTCTCAAAAGTAGGTCAAACATGACCAAGAATCCTCAAAACTTGGTCAAGGGCCAACAAAGACATCCGAGGATATTCTAGCATTTCAGAGGTTAGTTATTTTTTAAATTCTTACCATTTACCAAAACAACAATTATAAGATTATATATGAATCCCCTAATAATTTTTCGTGCAAAAATTAAAAAACCTTAAATTTGTTTCGATGTTTTCTAATTTTTTCTAAAAAAAACCCATTTTAAAAAAAAAAACCCATTTTTTAAAAACAAATGAGAGTTTTTTCAAAAACAATTAACAAACTCCTTAAGATTTTTTGAAAAAATAAATTAAAAAAGTGAAATTTAGGTATAGTTTTGTAAAAAAAATTATAGTTTTTTTAATTGTTTGTTACTTAAATGTTTTTAGTTTTTTCCCATGGTGGTTACTGGGAAATGTCTGGGGCTTGGTCGTGGGGGCTGGGACGATGCCCGACATCGCCCTAGCTAGACCATCCCTGTGGCCAGGTTGTGGGGACGCCCACGGCTTGGCCATAGGGCTGGCCCCCCGCAGCCAAGTCATGGTCCCGACATAAGCCTAATAACTCCATGGGTCAATTTTTTTTTACATATGGGTCAAAATTTTTTAGTTTTTTTTAAACTAGTTCTTGTATTCAATATTTTTTTTTTAGTTTATTATAATGTAAAAGGCCTAATTTTGTTTTTTTATCTTATAGGAAAATGGCAGGAAAGAGATTATCTATGAATATATTTGGATCACGACCTGCAATAATGGCATCCAAAAATGCAACTGGAGCCTCCATGAATGTTAAGCAACAAAATGATAGCATAACACTTGAGCTATCAAGGGAAATGAAGAATGTTAGAGAGTGGAAATCTTTGGAAGGTGAAAACAAAATGGAATATTCTTGGTTTGTTAAAGACAAGAAAGGAAACAATAGAGATCATATATATTTGTATTGTGTCTAATTAGAACATATGCAAGGAAATTATCAGGCACTTGGCTTGTTACAAGATATATGTTTGGTGCCAGCCACAGATATTGTTTTTGCACTTCTCAAACAAGGCATAACTTATATCAAGTTTAGATATTGTTTCAAAATGAGAAATTATAATAAGAATGAATGTTTTTCATAATTATGTGCATCCATCATTGATGAAATTGAGAAAGGAAATGTAAGTTTTTTATTTCTATTTTTTTGTCGTTTATTATTTTTAGTATCATGGTAATGTTTTGATTTTATTTAACATGAAAATGTTATATTTTATTTTTACACGATTTTGTTGAACAACTTTCACATATTTTAGTGTGGATTTACTCTACAAAGAATAATATCATGGATGTCATCAACACTTTTCATATTGAAAAGACACAAGAAGGAAGGAAAAAGAAACATAAAGTAATGGAGGTTGAACTTGCAAGAGTAGAAAGAGAAGGACATGAAAGAAGAAAGAAAAATCCTCATTCTAGAAATCCTAAAAAGGTTACATTTGAAAATGAGGAAACTCCAAATGAATATTTTGTTGAGATTGGTCCCAATGAGGTTATCACTCCTTCTCGCAAAAAAAATAAACAAGATAAATGCAAAAGAGAAATGGTTGATGACGAGTCTATTCCTATTGATTATGAAGAAATCATTGATTTAGATGAAACACATTTAAATCATAAGAGGAAGAAAAAAAATGTTGATAATGTTCAAGAATCCATCATTAGCTCAGAGTATTGTAGTGAAAGTCCTAAAGGTAGTAGAGAAATAATAACATTAGGTGTCGATCTAGAGGATGGTATTATGAAAACAATACAAAATTCCATTATAAATAGAATGAGGACGGAAAACTTAGTTGTTGATGGCCACACATTTTAGTTGAATGTGAAACAACTTTATAAACCCACATAAGGGTAAGAAAAATATCAAATTAACAAAATGCATCACTTGCATATTCACAATTTGAAAGAATTGATTAAGCATAATCCATATGCACATGTGGTTGACTACCTAGTTCTTGTTGACCCAATGGAAGTTCCTATGAGGGAAGAATTTGATAGATCAAAATGTTTTGACTACAAATATTATGTGGTTGGATGAAATCATTTTGCAGAGGATAGAAGAGAATTGATGCAAGAATATCCCAATAATCCTCTTTTTGAGACAGTCAACTGCATAATTTATGTTGGTTTAATAGATTCAGAAGCAAATTTACTAGCATGGGATCATAACACAGACAATGAGTACAGAATGTCTATGACTTTCATTCAAAGGGTGAGATTTATCCATAATGAATTTTATGAAATATTTCATGGGGAAAGATCAGATATTGATGTTAAGTTTCAGAAGCAATGTTGTATGGAAATAGGATTCCCACTTGATGATGAAAATATAAAAGAAAAAAAATTGCAAAGGAAGTGTTATATTTCGACTTGTGGATAGTTATTTTCAATTAAGAAAAAAATCAAAGAGTTAAGAAGGCTAAACCATTGATATGTGGCACAAGTAAGATAGATCTTGACATAAAAAATCTTCGAGATGATATGACTATAACACCTTGGAGATCAATACAAGGAGTGAAGGATGATAAACTTATCATAACTATATTATCAAATGTTAGGTCAGGAGAATTGTCAATGGAAGAAATGTGTGATGAATTTAAAAAGAAAGTTTGTTGAGTTATTTTTATTTATGTTAGGACAAGAAAACTGTTTTTTTTAGTTTAACATATCGGTTTAACATTATTTTTGTTTTATTTAGTCAGAAGGTGTATATGAGAATACAAGAGGAAATGGTCAAGATGTTGAATGAAGAAAGTTGGGATGATGTTAAACTCAACTATCCATATTCAAGCTCTTCAACAGTATTGAAACAATTTTTTGTTGCATTCAAAAAGGTATGTTGATTTATTACATTCATATTATTCGTTTGTAAGTTAATTTATTTATATTTTAATAGTTATAGATATATAACTATATGTTTGTTTTTTGAATAAAACTTTCAAAAGTTTTATTCAAGAAGCCAAGTTTGAAAGAAAAAGAAGGAGACGTGTTCAAAATGTTTAACTTGATGACACCCTTGATCATTACATTTGGAATGGGCTCGACAATGTTCAATATAAAGTGATATTAGGTGATTGTGAACAACTTGAAAATATTGTTCCTAAAAACAAATAATCCCTAATTATTGTGGATATCCCTCGTGGTTATAGTATCCAAAACATTGGATATGATATTGATCCTTATACTTACCAAGCTTTCAATAAAGTGGTTATGGGATTTACAGAAGTTACAACATCATCGTTTTGCAGATGACACACAACAATGATTAGTATAATCAAGCTTCAAGGGGAAAGAAAATACAAGGATGAAGTTTATTTAGCAAGATATTGAAAGTGTATGTTTAGCAATTAAGATTAGAAAACAATTTTATTAATTCACAAGTTAATTGAATTTTCACTTATTTATGTTACAGGCACAAGCCTAATATTAAGAGCTCCAATAGAGAATCATTTAAACATGATTTTGAGAGTATACATCTTGCAACTTGGACAAAAGATGATTCTTATAATTCTATTCTTGGCAATGCAAAGGATGGAGAGACTGCTAGTAGTATATTGGTATACAATGTCATGGTTAGAAAGCTAACATATGAGGAAAAAGATTTGAAAGGAGATATGGTTAACATTTATCAAAACCCACAAGCATTAATTAATTATCTTATAGATAATTTTTCAAGTGAAGGGGATTGGGTTTTGGATTTGTTCTCGGGTTCAGGTAAGAATTATGATCTAATATTTATGAAATCATACTTCAATCTTATATTATTTTTAATTTATATCTTTTTACATTATCTAACTTCATTATTTATTTTGTATTTTGTGATTAGGTACAACATTACCGTGTTGCCTATAAAAAGGAAGGAATTGCATAGCCATTGAAAGTGACCCAATGCAGTGCAGTATTATTCAACAAAGAATTAATGATATTCCATCTCTTCCAGATGAAATGCAAGAAGTTGGCTTGAGGAAAGGATTTTAGTGAATCAAAGGTGGAAAAATTGTCAAAGGAACCTCAAGTGCCATTCAGAGGAATGATTGGAAAGGATCACTTTGGAGAACTTGCTAATATCAAAGAACCAATGGAAGAACAAAATGACGTCGAAGAAGATGATAATGTGTCTGTTGAGAATGATGAATTTGGGATATATGATATTGTTGATTAGTTTAAATATTCCTTTGAAGGCGATACTCAATTTTGCAAATTTTTGAAGAGCTATAACTGTAATGTTTTGACTTTCAAATTTTAAAATACGAATAAAGATGTATCTATTGTTGTTTTGTGATTAATATTTTTATTGTTTTTTTTTTGTTTTATTTGTATGTGAATCACTATACATTGGAAATTTTTATTAAATGTTGTCATTTTTTACTTCAAATGTATAAAAATATGAAAGAAAATGATAATTTTTTTATAAAATTTTGACTATTTTTGTTCAAATATGTCCATAAAAATGATTTATTTGACATGTTATTTTAAGGAATATGTATCAAAATGTATAGGTTTTTTATTATATATGGCTATAAAATGTGTATTATTTTGCTAAATATTAAAAAATAGTGTTATTTAACTACAATTTGTTTTGATGTATTGAAGTAAAGGTAAACAATGTGTTAAAAATGGTGTTTTTAACTATATTTAAAAAGTATGGAACAATAAATTAATTGAGACAAAATTATATGAAAAATCGTAACTTCAAAAACGTAAATGGTAAAAAATATTTTTAAGATTGAAAGAAGCATGAAAAAATGACTAAAAACCCCATTGAATAAAAAAAATTAGAAAACAATTGAAAATAGATGAAAAATAAGCATTTAAAAAAATAATGTGGAAAAATTGTGGATCGAAAAAATTAAAATATTGAAAAAATACCTAAAAACAGAGGGGGGGTGCTATCGGTAGCACCATTTTAAAAAATGGGGCAAAACATTGGACACCCCAAAAAACGAGAACTCTATAGATTTCTCGTTAAGTTGGTAACTATGTTCATTGTCAAATCTCAACACCTTGATCTTCTTATATGTCCGGTTTTCCAAATTGTCCCACAATTTCTTTGTAGAGTCTTCACCTAAGACATTTAGAAATACTGAATCTACAAGACAAATTTGAATCATAATCCTTTCCCTCCTGTCTAGTTTCTTCCATTCTTCCTTCGAAAAACCTGTCAGAATTGTTCTAAGACTCACAACTACCCACTATTATCGATCTACAATGAGATATTCCATATTAAGATTCCAAAGATCGAAATTATGTCCATTATATTTTTCAATCTATATCCTAAAATTTCTTGCCATTTTTTCAAGAACAAATTAAATATTATTTACTTACAACTCTCACTAGACCTAGGTTTAGCTCATATCCAAGATCTAGTTAACCTTGCTCGGATACCAACTTGTATCAAATAATATCTAGTACCAATTGTAGACTAATAAAAATCACAATAAACCAACCAGGAAACATAAGACAGATTTAAGAAGAAATAATCAATGAAAAACACACATAGTACACATCGATTTTACCCTAGAAACATTTATTCAGGAAAACTAGAATTCTTTGAGTGTCTCCTACTCTCTTGTTGTCTTACTCATTCATAGAATAAATAGTTACATGACTAACCTTGGTCTACACTTAAGATACAATCATCATCCTACTCTATATTTTTTCACAAGAAAAACCTTACAACTAATTCGACTTATATCTATATGACCAAGCTACTATGAGCAACATCAACTTATTACAATTACAACACACCGTATTTATAGGCTTTACTGCATGAAAAACCCTAAATCATGGTGCCCAAAAACAATTACATATCCATGCAGATGATTGGTTTCAATCCCATGAATCTTGGGATTATGTTATAGTAGACTACTAGTTGGATACCAGTCAACCTCTAGTCGGTTTCCACTCGACCTCTTGTTGGTTGACCTTTCGACCTTTCGGTTGACCACTTCAACCTTTGACTTTTTGGTTGACCATTCAAAATTCGAATTAACTATTGAATTGACTTAACTTATCAGCCAATTCATCACCTAATTGATCCATGTCAACTATCCAGTAAGTTGTCTATTTTTTAACTGCAAAGAATATAACAACCCGTTAATTAATTAATCTGCAGGGCCTTATTTTCCCTGATTTATCGAAGAGTATTGATAAAAAAACAAAATTACAAGCTTTCAAACATATTCCATTTTGAATTGGCTTTCTAATTGATGTACTTATGTCTCGATCTAATTTCTTAGTTGAAAGTCACAACTTTCCAAAATCAACAGTTTCACCCTTTTTGCACTTATTTCACTAGTACCAAAAATATCAAGGGTTGTGATCCGGATTTATGTAGGAACACAATGAAATATAGATATAAACATAAACAAAGAGATGCAACGGAAATAAGACTTCATTTCATTAATAATAAATGACTGAAATATGCTTACAGACAGAATGGAAATAAACTAGCTAGGGCGTTGATAGCTTATCTCTGAGAAGAGATGTGTCTGCTACTCGCATCCGTGAGAAGATGATTACAATGAGGATCTAGAGGCCTTTTTACAATAGAGGATAATACCAAAAGTCATAGACATCCAAAAACCTAACCCTAGGAGATGAAGCGCCAAAAGTCATGTGGGCCCCGTTTGGGTAAGTTAGTACATCAACTTCCCGGGGTCATAACTTTTGCATACGATCTCCGTTTTAGGCGTGTGATAGCTCGTTGGAAAGGTATCGTCGAGGAGATTAATTTTGGTGGATCAATCATGCCTTTCAATATCATTGAGAACCTTGATCTCAAAAAACCTTCATTTAGGCCCTCAAAATGGCCCCGGAAGTTAAAACCTGCTAAAAATAGTAAATTGCCAAAATTGCCAGAAAACTGTTTTAAGCCAGTCGGAAAAGGTGGGTGGCCACCGATATCCACCTAGATCAATACTCCCTCCTTAGGAAGTAATGGTCCCCATTGCGTTGAGTTCCTCCATGAGATGAGGAAACTTCTGCTAAACTTGGTCCCTGGTGAGCCATTTTCCTTGGTGAAGGAGTTGGCCTGCTTTGACAACTCGATATAGCGGTATCCT
>ML778672.1:885738-896441 GCA_009831015.1 Picea engelmannii
TGTGGTACTTTAACACCAAATGTTTCTCTGAATCTTTGATACCCAACTTTGTGCGTAGGGTATGAAACAGATTCGTCATCTCATGCACATCTTGGTCCCTTTGCTGCCGCAATGTAGTCCATTGTATGTATTTGTCCTCATAGTTCCCCACGGGATAATGTTGTTCCTTGATGGCATCTTGGAAAGAATTCCAAGTGGGTGCGGCCAAGAACAAAGAGGGTTCTCCCTCGCCCTCTTGCTCCGAGTAGGTTTCCCACCAGTCCTTGACATGGGCGACGGCTTTGAGGAGTGAGAAAATAATCTTTTCTCGATCGGAAAAGTCATGAACCGAGAAATATCCTTCTAACAGATTCAACCATCTATCTACGGCATCTGCATCTATTTGTTTGTCAAATATGGGAATTTCAAAGTTTACTTGTACCTTAAAAGGAGTGGCACCTCCAGAGTGGCTTCTGGATGTCGATGCACAACCAGTCGAAATCCGTTGAAAAATCTGGGCAAAATTGTCCATCATCGCGTTCCTTTGTTTCTCGAGGGCCTCCTCGAGCAACATTTTGATAGGATCTCCTTCTCCCTCATATTTCTTTTCTTCCCCCATCGGCGGTCGTCGGGGTTTGCGAGGTTGATCTTGCAAAGGTTCAACCAGATCGAGCCCCAACTCCTTATACCCCGATCTCGTTGGGGACATGCAAAGAAGGATCGAGAATGAGCAGACCGCTCTGATACCACTGATTTGGATTTATGTAGGAACACAATGAAATACAGAAATAAACATAAACGCAGAGATGCAGCGGAAATAATACTTCATTTCATTAATAACAAATGACTGAAATATGCTTACAGACATAATGGAAATAAACTAGCTAGGGCGCTGGTAGCTTATCTCTGAGAAGAGATGTGTCTGCTACTCGCATCTATGAGAAGATGATTACAATGAGGCTCTAGAGGCCTTTTTACAATCGAGGAGAATGCCAAAAGTCATAGACATCCAAAAACCTAACCCTAGGAGATGAAGCGCCAAAAGTCATTTGGGCCCCGTTTGGGTAAGTTAGTACATCAACTTCCTGGGGTCGTAACTTTTGCATAAGATCTTCGTTTTAGGCGTGTGATAGCTCGTTGGAAAGGTATCATCGAGGAGATTCATTTTGGGGGCTCAATCATGCTTTTGGCTATCATTGAGAACCTCGATCTCAAAAAACCTTCATTTAGGCCCTCAAAATGCCCCCGGAAGTTAAAACCTGCTAAAAATAGTAAATTGCCAAAATTGCTAGAAAATTGTTTTGAGCCAGTCGGAAAAGGTGGGTGGCCACCGATATCCACCTGGATCAGGTTGATTCTTGCCTCATGTATAAGAAAATATGGAGAGAACCAAGAAATTTTTTATATCAGGTGTTGATAGTACTCCTAATTATGAATACACAACAACCCTTGGATTTAGGATCTAATAATCCATTCAACTTCTTCATCAATATAGATTTTCCAATTTGTCCCTTTTTCATTTCCTCCAGACTTAGAATTTTTACATGAAAATGGTTATCTCCCAAACAGAGAAAAACTAGAAAAAAAAACCTCAAGACAAAGTTGTTGGGATTGATGAATAGGAAAAATGTCGATTAATAAAAAAAATAGGATTGGTGATCAGGGGTCCCTTTTCCTCCTATGAAGATTTCAATAATGCACAAAACGTGACTGAAAATAGTGGATTTTTCCCTATTTCGGCACCTCCACTCCAACTACTTTTGAATTTTACTAGGAGCCCAAATGGGTATCTTCATGCCTTATTTTTTAGCTCCCTACCAAAATTTCACCTTTTCCTGGGCCTTGGTTTCTTAGCATAACTCAGATCTTCAAAAGTAACTAATTTGTGCTTTTCAGAAAATGGGAGCAGATTTAGCTAGTGTCCCTCACTCGAATTTTTGGAATTAACCCTTAAATTTCACTTAATTCTAAGTTAAAATGCTCTGGTTATGGCCAAAACAAGTTTTTGGCTCCAAACTTTCCTTTTTTTATAAGCTTTTATATTTTATCCTTCCCTCTCTCCTCTTCTCTCCTTCTCTTCTCTCTTTTTATTTCCTCTTCTTTTCCTTTCGTTCTCTTTTTATTCTTCCCTTCTCTTTTCTTCCTTTCCTTTATCAACAATCTCTTATATTTTACCTTCGTCGACATTTCGATGCCAAAATCATATTCTTTGTCGACATTTTTCCATTGGAATATATTTTCCTCATCGATGTATTGGTGATAAAATGTATTTTCTGCATCAATTTTTCATTGTGGGATTCTCTTTCCTTTTTGACATATTGATGAATTTGGAAGATATTTTATCAATGAAATATCTTTTCTTTTATCGGTGAAAGATCTTCTTTCTTTGCTAACATATCAGTGACGTGGGAAGATATTATATCAGTGAAAGATATTATTTCTTCGCTAAAAATCCTTTGTTAAAGGTTGAAAAATATCTTTCTTCACTGACACACTATATCGACAACTTCAAAAGATATTCATTTGTCGACACAAACTATATTGGTGACATGGAAACTTTTAGAAACTTAGTCGATTTTCTAGATTTTTCAAGCTCGTGAATTCACGATTGTTGTGGTTTTCGCATAATATTCCTGACTTGACCATATAAGCTGAATTCCAAGAATTAGAGGCCAATTCAACCCCAGAAAACAACAACCATCATATAAATTTTAAATTTTAGCGCTTTGACCCCAATTTCGTTTGTTGGGAAAAACAAAATTTTACCCAAGTCTACACATATATTAAACTTTTCTCTATTCTAGAAGACCTAAGTAGGTCTGGTGTTGAAACCAAAGATCTAATACCACTTTGTAGTTCCCCCACTACTAAACCCATTAAAAACATTATGCTACCATTAAAATTAAATATAGTGCAACATGTTAAAAACACTCATGCATATAAAAACATTTTTAAAACATGAATGTAGCTAAATTAACATTCCCACGACATCATATAAATTTCTTAAACTCTGAGTGAACAAACAAAAATTAAAACCCATAAACAAAATAGGGAAACAAAGATGAAAAACACTTATATTTTAACAACAAATGTGCAACTAGATGTAGAGGACAAATTTTCCTCGTAACTGTATATTTTCTGATCCAAACCCTAATATCAAATCACTAATTTAGGGCTACGAATCCACAACAAATGGTGTCTCTCATAGCCCAATACGCTCCCACAATAAGTTGATTTTCCTACAGCTATCACAATCCACTAGTTCTCTTCCCCTCAACCTGCACAACACAAGGAATGGCGAGTAATTCGAGAAGAGAGATCGAAAAATTCAATGTCCAAATTTTTGAGCTTTGGAAGCTTAAAATTGAAGATCTCCTTGTAGATCGAGAACAATGGACAACAGTCTGTCCAGGTACCATGCCGACAAGTATGTCAACAAAATAATGTGAGAAACTCGAGAGAAGATTAATGACTATGATTCGACTTTGTCTTGCAGATTCGGTGCTATTGAATATCTCAGGTGAAGACTCGGCCAAGAAACTATGGGACATGTTGGCAATGTTGTACCAGTCGAAATCCCTGGTAAATAAGTTGTTTCTCAGAAATAAAATGTATCTTTTGAGAATGAGTAATGGAATTTCGGTGACTGAGCATTTAAATTCATTTAATACCATTATAAGCCAATTATATTCTGTGGATATTAAAATCACTGAGGAGGAGAAGTGTGTTATCATATTATGTTCTTTTTCATACTCATGGGATAGCTTAGTCATGGTTATATGGAGTAATAAAACAAAACTAGCGCTAGAATATGTGGTTGAATCTCTATTGTCAGAAGAAATGAGAAGGAAGAACATGGAAGGATCAACCAAAGATGATTTAGGGGTGAGAGGTTGACTAGTTGACAGAGATAAAGGAAATTTCTCTTGTAGAAATTTTAAGTTGAAGGGTAGATCTAAATCCCTAGTTCATTCGACAAGAAGATGATGGAAATGCGGTAAAGTTGGGCATTACAAAATTGACTACAATTCGAAGGAGATGGAAGTTAGTATAGGATCCAAAGAGAAGTAATCAATTGAAATAAAGACGACTCCAGATAAGGGAGGTGATGCATACCCGACATTGACCAATACACAGTTGAATCAAGATGTTTGGTTGATCGACTCATGAGAATCCTATAATATGAAACCACATAGAGAATAGTTCTGAAAATATGAACGATATGAAGGAGGATAAGTGTTCTTGGGGGACAAATCGACAACCAGAATTGTCGGATGGGAAAGAGTTTGACTAATACTGCAGGATGGGAGGAGTAAAACCCTTTCAAGTGTGCTACACATTCTTGGTTTGGAAAGAAACCTCATATTTGTTAGTAAGATGAGTGATGTTGGAGTGCGCACTCTATTTCAGAAGGATTCGTGCAAGATGGTAATAGGTGTGATGGTATTAATGAAAGGAGTTCAGATTGGAACCCTATACAAGTTTCTAGGGGGTATCGACTTGACTGGATGCAACAACATAGTTGTTCCTAAAGTATAATCAACTTCGAATCAACTCGACTCGACTCGGGCTGAATTCATTCAAACTGACCTGAAAAGTCATCATAAAGTCGACCTAACCATGTTGTGGCATGAGAGGATGGGAGACACTGGAGAAAACATACTTTTAGTTATGCACAATAAAGGTATGGTCGAATAATTTCCTAAGTGTAAGTTAAAAGTTGACTTTTGTGAACATTGAATATATGGAAAACAAATTCAAGTGAGGTTCACATATGGAGAGACAAGGGAAAATGAGATTCTAGAGTTGGTTCATAATGATGTGTTTGGCCCTATTACAATGACTTCACTTGATCGATCCTTGTATTATGTCTCCTTCATAGATTATTTTTCCAAGAAGACATGGATATATTTCTTGAGGAAGAAATCATAGTTTTTCGATAAATTCAAAGAGTTCAAATCTCTTGTAGAAAACTAGACAAATAACAAGATTTAGATGTTGAGAACTAACAACAGTGGTGCATTCTGTGGAAAATAATTGGATCACTTCTGCATGAAGTGTGGCATAGCATGCCAAACTACCACACTATATACCCCACCAAAAAATGGATTTGCTGAGAGAATGAATAGAATGTTGATGGACAAGGTAAGCAGCATGCTCAGTGGTGTTGGGATCGCACAAGAATGATGGGTGGAGGCATTCTAAACTACAAAATCTCTATCGAATATGTCTCCTCCGTCGGTGCTAGTCGACACGAATCCAAATGAGGCATGGTTGGGTAAGAATCCTTTGGTTTCACATCTCAAAGTATTTGGTTGTGATGAATTTTTGCATGTTCCCAAGGAAAAGAGGACCAATCTGGACAATAATGCAGTCAAATTTATTTTCATTGGATATAAAGAAAGAATGAAATGAAATAATCTCTGGGATCCTGCATCAAGGAAAATCATGTACAGTCGAGTTGTGGCCTTTAGAGAATTCATAAGTAAGTTCGAGCCTGAGGAATTTTTTTAGATCGATAATAATCATGAGACGGTGCATTTTGAAATAATGAACAAAGAAGATGATTTAGATGAGTCGACTGAATTAGAAGAAGAGGTGGAAAAATTGACTCTAGTTGTAAGGAGGTCGGAAAGAGTAAGAAAAATAGTCGAAGGTATAGTCCACCCGACTCTTTCTTCATTCATGTTAATTTCCACCAATGATGATCCTAAGTTGGTCAGGGAAGCAGTTGTCCTAACAGAGGGAAAAATATGGAAGGACACTATGGTTGAAGAGATGGAATCCTTGCACAAGAATGATACATGGGACTTAGTCAAGTTGCCTAGTGGAATAAATCTTGTTGGTAGAAAATGGGTATTCAAGAAGAATATGAATGCAACGGGTCAAGTTGAGAAATTCAAATCTCGACTGGTAGCGAAAGGATATTCCCAAGTCGAAGGAGTCAAATTCGGTGAGATTTTTCCCCCTATTGCAAAATTAAATTCCGTTAGAGTACTAATGTCTCTGGCTGCAACATTTGATCTTGAATAGAAAATATGGATGTGAAGACAATGTTCCTACATGGCGACTTGGAAGAGGAAATATACATAAAATAGCCTGAAGGATTTACAGTAAATGGGAATAAATATTTGGTGTGTGAGACGAAAATATTCCTTTATGGTATAAATAAATCACCAAGGATGTGGTACCAAAATTCCAACATATACATCCTTAGTTTGGGATTTGTGAGAAGAAAAGTTGATCACTGCATATATTCCAAAGAAGAAGGTGCTCATTTCACATATGTATCTTTGTATGTCGATGACATGTTGTTGATTGGAAACAACATGGATGCAATAAAGGAGGTGAAGAAGAAACTATCCTCCAAGTTCAACATGAAGGATCTCAGTGCCACTAACTTCTTCTGTGAATGGAGATTAAGATATATCGAGTATCTAGAAAGATCTAGTTGAATCAGATGAAGTATATTGAAATAGTTTTTAAATGTTTCAACATGCAAGATTGAAAACAGGTGAAGGTGCTAATTCTAGTGGGATAAAGGATAATTGTTGAATAGTGTCCAAACACATAGGAATAAATAGAGGACATGGCACATGTTCCCTATGAAAGTGTTGTTGGTAGTATAATGTATTCGATGGTTTGCACTCGACCATACATTTCCCATGTAGTGGGAGGATTGAGAAGATACATGTCGACACCTGGGAAGGATCATTGGACAATTTTCAAGAGAGTATTCAAGAATTTGTGTGGAACAAAATATTATTCTATATGCTACCAAGGAAAACCTAGAGATGGCAATGAATTAAATGTACATGGATTTTTCAACGTCGACTGGGCTAGAGATCTGGATCAACGGAGGTCGACCAATGTATATGTGTTCAAAATGTTCAGTGGAGTAAACAGTTGGATGAGTAAGCGACATGCGTTCATAGCCTTTTCAACAACATAATTTGAATACATGGAAGCAAAGAAGCAATATGGCTACACAGGCTATGTTCAAGAATCAGGTTTGAGCAGAGAGCTAGGAAGATAATTTGTGATAGTCAAAGCACAATATTTCTAGGAAAGAACCCATCTTATCATTCAAAGACTAATCACATTGATGTACAATACCATTTCATGAGAGGCATGGTGGAAAGAAACAAGGTTTTTCTAGATAAAGTAAACACGTTGGAAAATTTAACATACTCATTGACCAAGTCTATGAGTCCTATGAAGTTCTCTTGGTGCAGAAAGGAAATGGGCATTGTTTCCCTGGGTCTTTGAATGAAAGTTCAAAGGGCTCCTGGTTTCAGAAAATAATACAACAAGTGGGAGAATGCTGGGTTGTTATATTATTTTCAGTGAAATTCAAGGTGGATCTACTAATAATCAAATTCGAAGGTTGAGGTGGGTCGACTGGGTAAAGACGAAGTCGAGGTGGATCGATAGCAATTCGAAGGTCGAGGTTAGTCAACCAAGTAAATTAGAAGTCAAAGGTTGATATGGTTCAACATGGTAAAGACATTGACAAAAATTCAAAGAGGTCGATAGGCAGGCGTGTTGAAACTGACTAAATATCAAATGAAGGTCAACTAGTAGTCAACGGGTAATATGACTTGGTAGTCGACTATAACAGAATCCCTAGATTTGTGTGATTTGTAGCCAATGATCTGCATGGATATGTAACTATTTTTGGGTGCCATTTTATTTAGGGTTTTACCTATTGTAAATCCTATAAAGAAGGCATGTTGTAAGGCCTAAAAGGTTGATCAAATGAGTCAATCAATAATCATAGAGATGTAAGATGAATTGGATACAAGGTTGTTCTTTCATAATCAAGAGGGCATGATGTCGATTGTGTCTTAGTTGTGGACCAAGGTTATATATGTACCCTTTTATTATGAATGAATAAGAAAACAAATATCAGAATGCTCAAGGAATGTTGGTTTTCCCGGTTTGGGTTTCCAAGGTAAAATATTTGTGTATTGTGTCATTTACTTTCTTGATTAAATATTTCTTCCTCTCTTCTATTAGGTTTAGCATGGAAGTGTGTCTCATTTCCTAACAAATATTTCCCCCTTGGACCCCCTCTTAGACATTCTCCTCTCTCGTGGAAACTTATCCCCCATTACTTCATCCATGTCCATGTGCATATGGAATTACATTTTGTTTTATTATTACGATATAAAATGTTTTCATATTACGTAGTCGGGCCCATGATTGTACATCATATTTGCATTACATATCACTAATCCACGGATTAAAATTGGGGATGTTACAAGTTTGAAGTAATATTAAGAAGCATCTTCTCTTCCATGTTGTTTATTTTTTTCTTGTACATTAGATACCTAGTCATATCCATGCTCTCAATGAGGTAAGGAATCACTTATATGAGGAGAAAAGGATAGGGTGTATTGCCTTTAATTTTGAGATTATAATTTATAAAAATAAAAAAAAATTATTTCCCTTTTCTCTTTCCATGATTCTGTAGAGATATTGCAGCTCCTTAGATTTCACAACCATATAAGATAAAAATATTTACAAGAGTCTCAAAAAAATATTTTATTTTGATACCATAGGAAAAGGTCATATTATTTATAATATTTTTCAAGTCCATAATAATCCTTCCACCCTCCATTTATCCTTTTCTAAATTCTATAGTTCTAGTTAAACTTGTGATGAAGATCAATTATGAGATATTTGTATGAATTCACTTCTTCCAAGCTATTTTTGTTGTACACAAAAATATCATAAGAGATATTTTTGGATTTAATTATCATAACCCTTTTTTTAGTGTTAACAGTCATACATGTACTAGAGAAAAAATGCTTGTGAATTTTTAGTTGCTTTTCTACATCATAGGGATTACTCACCATAAGAATAATATCATCAACATAAATAATAACAATGATGACTATACTAGCTAGAGTTAGGTCGACGCAACTTGTTTCTTCAATAAAACCCTCTAACTTGTCTATTTATATTCCAAAAAGGGTGGGATAGGGGACAACCTTTCTTAACTCATTTATTACAATTAATTTCTTCTGACCAGCCCTTAGTGTTCTTAAACTTGGTAATAATGTTCTTGTACAACCTTATCATGACAACTCGACTTGAAAGGAAATTTTAGCTCTTTTAATCTATTCCAAAGGTTAGTTCTAGGCACCGTGTGAAAATATTTTCTAAAGTCAACATAGCAACATAGGATATTGGCTTTATTATTGTGGCACTCCTTAGAAATGATATTAAAAGTAATAAGGTGGTTCATATTTGAATGATATATCATAAATCCATCTTGGCCTTTATCTTTTTTTCTTTGCCTTTCTAGCCATATGTTGATCTTATTTTCCAAAATAATTCCATATAACTAGTATAAAAGGGGGATAATCATAATGGTCCTATAATTAGAGGGATTTTTTTTTCCTCACTTTAAAAAATAGGTATGATGAAGCTTTGATTCTAGGGTTTAGTGAATCCTTACTTGATTGTTAAATTAATGATCCTTTGGATGTAAGGGATGAGGTTAGGCCCTCCAATTTTTAAGATTTATCCTTGGTATCCTTCAATGTTCTTCCATTTCCCTTTTGTGAGCCACTTAACCCCAAAATATCTCTTATATAGAAAATAAAATCTTCATCTGTAGAAAGGGTTTGTGTAACATCCCGCTTTTGCACACACTGGATGAACTTATTCTTTGAGGACACTTGCTTGCAAGTGATCCGGATTATTATACTATTGGTCATTTGATTATGATTATGAGGCATTATGGATATGATTATATGTTATTTTTTGTATTTACATAGACAGGTGCTATTGAATTGGTTCTCTTGAGTGTGCAGGACTTTGGACCTCGAGGATGCAAAGGCATCGATGAAACCCCTTGGACTCTAGATCAAGTAAGGGAGTGAACTATCGGGGTTTGATTGTTGTAGATATGACATATGAACATTTGATTAGATGTTATGATAATTCATTTTATTTCTGACATGATTCATTGATAATGCAGGTTGGCGATAGCTTGCCGCCCAGACTCACATGTGGAGTAGAGGGGTCACGCACGACAACCAAATACCTGAGGGAGAGGTGTGGACAGTAGCCCTGCCACAACCTACTAGCACTCATGTTGTGGCTCGAACTATAGGTTAACGATTACCTAGTTCGAGAATACCTAAGATGTCGTGAAGGCAGACTGCGATAGTCTCTCACGATGATTCTAAGGGGTGCATAATAAGGCAAGGGCCTTATTCCTTAGAGGCCCTTAGTCTCCCACAAGATCACCTGACGGAGTATTGACTCCAGGGATTTTTTATGTCTACCAATTCATTCAAGAGGTGAGTGGCACCCTTGGAGCACGTAGTGCATCTTGAAGGGAACATTGTGCAAGGAAAATGGAAAGAGGCGAGTGGCACCCTTGGAGCACGTAGTGCAACCTGAAGGGCACGTCGTGCATGGAAAATAGAAAAGGTGAGTGGAACCCTTGGAACACCTAGTGCGTCCTGAAGGGCACGTCATGATTTCAACAGGTAAGTGAATAATCCTAGCCGACCTTAAAATGAATGACGTGATAAGTAAGATTTAGGGGAAAAAAATCCCTAATAAAAATGTCACCCAACCTAGGAAATTAAAATCTAAGTCTAAGTGATACTTGTGGTAAAAAAAATAAAAATAAAAATAATAATTAAACATGTGACGAGGAAGGGGTAAGAAATTCAATTAATTTATTAAAATCAAGTAACTTG
>ML778672.1:900949-915048 GCA_009831015.1 Picea engelmannii
AAACCTTGTCCTTCACTCCAAGAAGACCTCGCAACTATGCAATTTTGTGCTCGTTGAATATTTTATTGAAGATGTAGATGTATTCATGGATCTGATGAAGTATATCCCCATTTATATGTCCACACATATCCACTTTATCTTCTTGTAATGAATAATATCCAAATAAAGTTTGGATGAAATTTTGAAAACCGTGCGGTCGTTTCCGGAAAAATGTTGAAATTTTGTTGATTTTAAAATGATCATAACTTCATTTTCCAGACTCCGTTTCAGATGATTTGTTTTTTGAAATTGAATATTTTCTGAGAGGAATTCAAATATCCAATTTGTTTATGCAAATTTGGCTCAGAAAATATCATAATGAAGTCTGATGTGTGTGGCTCTCTTTTTGTCTCCTGAGATGCATCCTTGGTGCATGCAAAAGTGTCTGCATGTGACTCCTGACATGCATGCCATACATCCTCCACATTAAATTCATAAAACAAATATGAAATGGAGTAGACATCATATTCAATTAATGGAATACAAATTTATGCAAAAATTTTTGTAGAAGACTCTTCATAATAAGAGGCTTGATCTTCTGACGGCTTCTCTTTTGGCTCTATCTTTCCAATCCCCTACATGCAATGTTCACAATCTTTTTTATTCCCAAATAGAACCTCCAATCTAGTACATAATTCATTTGGAGTGAATTTTTGTGTGACATCACATACTTGGTGGAGAATTTCTGGAGAAATAGACAAGCAGATAAATCCTATGGCCATATCTTGTCTATTGAGAAAGTCATTTTTTCATCGGCAGAATCAAGCTCTAATTCCATTGACATGGTTTTTGGAATAAGCCTCTACTTCTAAGAATAAGTAGAATCTTTGTCTTCCACTCCAAATAGTTATGAGGCGTGAGAAGTATTATCGATGAGTAAAACATAAATTCCATCTTTTTTGTGTTCTTCAATATTCAGTACCTGCACAAATAATTTGGTGGTGATTTTGCTTAGCAGTCCATTGGCTCTGATACCATGTAAATGTGTTGAAAATGCACAGAATAGATCTATATAAATGATAATACACACATTTGCAGAGAGAATTTGAGAAAGAAGAAGAAGGGGAGAAAAAATGAAAGAATTCTCATTACCTGTATTCCACACTCAAAGAGTGAATAATTTACTATAGATATAGGATACATGAATAACTAATGTGCCATAGTGGTGGTCTAGAGTGATCTGGAAACACACCAGCAGTTACAGGAGTGAACTGCCACCTAGTCTAGTCTCTCAGGAAGTTACAGGAGTGAACTGCCACCTAGTTGAGTTAACTAGTAAACTAGTCTTCAGTTAATTGACTGAACATTGAGTAGTGAGGAGTTAACTTAGGGAATCAAGGCTAATGCGCCAGTTTGGTGATGATCCCAAGGCAATTTAGAATTAGCATGGTGATGATCCCATTGTTGCATGGTGACAAAACCAATGCAACATCTAAACTCAACTCAACTAGTCAAATTGAAGTGTCAACTGAAAGAGAATATTCTCCAGGTGGAATATTCTCCCCTAAAATATAGGAGACTGGATAATGACTAATTATGACTAATAAACAAGGAAAACCCTTAGGAAAAATAAATCCTAGGTGTGTGTGAAGTAACTCCAACATGCATGCCATAGAGGTTCTAGTTATTGGTCATCGAGGTCGTTTTGTTGGGATTGTGGATGTTGTCCTTAGCTTGTAATCATTGTCGTGTTGTGTGCTTGACAGGTAGTCATTTCTATCTTTTTTATTTATGCATGTTTCACCCAGTTGATCATTGTGCTAGTGCGTTGAGTCATTGTTGTATGTTTTCTAATCACTGTGTGTGTGTTCGTCATCAGGTTGTGGGGTTCAACTGTTGTCGTCGTTGCCTTCTTGCCTAAAGAAAAAAAAAATGCACTTTTTTCTTCACTTGCAGTCATAACGATTGGGGTCATTACATACGGTATCAGAGCAGGTTTCAACCCGCGACTTGGGATCACTACGGATTTCGTTGATGTCATATTTGATTATAATGTTGCTAATTAAGTTGACTTGTATTCGTGTAGGTAATCATGGTTAGAGGACACCGCAGAGGCATACGACGGGGTGCGAGGGGAGGAGGCACGACGCCCCCAGGGAGACGAACAGGTTGTCGAGCAGCAGAAGATAGCGGTGGGTGATGTGGTTGGGCTAATAATGTCCTTCCAGCATATGTCTGAGGCACTGATCAACCATTTGGACAGAGATGAGGCCAGGGCGTCAGCACCTCCTGAGGGTCCACCGTGCGCTCCGGTCAATACTGGTAGCATTCACCGTGAACTCGAGAAGGTCAAATTTTTCTAGTTCTTCGGTGCCCCAGATGACGCAGCTGTCGAGGTAGGGTTGGAGAATATGACGATGTGCTTTGCACTTCGCGACTATACCTCCAACATGAAGTTCCACATGGAGGTCTTTCAACTGAAGGGGAGCGCTCTTCTATGGTGGAAGACACTCTTGCCACAATTGAACATGGTCGTCCAAGAGGTGTCATGGGAACTGTTCGATGAACGGTTCCGAGAGAGGTAACTATCAGAGGAATTCATTGAGCGTCAGCTCAACGAGTTCAATGGCTTGCGATAGGGAGGTCATACGGTGCCCAAGTACGAAGCCTATTTTATGGAGTTGATTTGGTATTCTTCGTACCTTAATACCAAGAAACGTAAGGTCAACAGGTTCTTGTTTGGCCTTAATGTCAACATTCATGCAAAGGTTAGGATTCTGATGCTGCGAACCTTGCATGATGTCATTCAGAAGGCCCACATAGTAGAGGAGGAGCTTATTAGCGGGGGTCATAGCACGACTCCAACGAGCCTAGCAGGGCGGGTTTCATCTGGTGCACAAAAACATCAGACACTAGCTAGACAGACGCCAGGATATTGTGGCTTCTAGAGAGGATCCACTTTCACTACACCTCAGCGACTACGCCTTAGAAACTGACTCCTTACTGGGGACCACAACATCAGCAACAACGTCGACCGCAGCAACAACAATTTAGGCTTGTTCAACAGAACAGACCAGGATTCCAGGCCTGTGGGTCGTCATCTTCTACTTCGGGTACCAAGAGTACTGGACCGAAGAAGGGGTGTTGGACTTGTGGGGAGCCACACTACCAGCGCGACTGCCCAGTGGAGAGGACTATAGCATCTGGATCAGTCAGACCCACTACCGTGGGATATTTGGGAAAGGCCCATCAGATTCATGCAACGGTGAATAATCGTCAGGCAAAGCACCAGTCGACTGTGCTCGAGATGTCAGGTACCGTCGCTGACCATACCCTTAGTATTTTGATATATCTCGGTGCTACCGAGAATTTCATTTCTGGTGCAGCGCTAAAAAGGATTAAGTTAAAGGCAGTTGAACATGATGAGTTTATCTTTGTAGAGATGGCTTCGGGAGCCAAATAGAAGGTTGGAGGGAAGGTTATGGGTTGTACCCTGAACCTGAGAGAGTTTGTCACTAGGGACAACCTGTACATAACGATATTAGGATCTTAAGACGTCGTGATTGGTATGGAATGGTTGGAATTGCATGAGGCAATACTCAACTGTAAGATGAAATGGTTGAGCTTGGTCAATGATGAGGGACAAAGATGTGTGATTGTAGGATGGAACCAGGGAGTTTCCCTGAGGTTTATCTCTTCCTTGCATCTACGGAAGATCATGCGCAAGGGATGTAATCTTTATGTGATCCTTGTGTTAAACGAGAAGGGAAGAGAGAAAGGTCTAGAACACCTTCCCGTGGTGAGAGAGTTTGCAGACGTCTTCCCGGAGGGATTACCTGGGATTTCGCCGGAGAGGGAATTGGAATTTACCATAGACCTAAAACTGGGGACTGAACCAATAGCGAGAACGCCTTATCGTATGTCGACCCCGGAGTTACAGGAGTTGAGAATGCAACTGAAGGAGTTTTTGGACCTAGGACTGATACGTCCTTGTGTTTCACCTTGGGGTGTGCATGTTATTTTCATACAAAATAAGGATGGGTCATGGAGACTCTGCATTGACTACCGTAAGTTGAACAAGGAAACAATCAAGAATCAATATCTGTTTCCAAGGATTGATGATCTGTTTGATCAGATGGAGGGTGCGAAAGTGTTTTCAAAGATTGACTTGAGATCAGGGTATCACCAGCTACAAATCAAGGAGGATGATGTCCCTAACATCGCCTTTAAGATGAGGTTTGGACATTACGAGTTTACTGTTTTATCGTTTGGACTGACAAACGACCCAATGGTATTTATGAGTTTGATGAACGGGGTGTTCTACGAGTACTTGGACAAGTTCATCCAAGTATTCATTGACAATATTTTGATTTACTCTTGGATGATGGAGGAGAATGATGAGCACTTGCGCTTAGTACTACAGTGTCTGTGAGAGAAAAAATCATATGGGAAATTGTCTAAATGCTCGTTTTACCAATCGAAGATTCACTACTTAGGGCATGTCATCTCCGACGAAGGTATCGTCGTGGATCCAACAAAGGTTGAGGATATTATGGAATGGCCTATTTCGATGAATGTCCCGAAAGTGCGTACCTTCATGGGTTTAGCAGGATACTATCGACGGTTCTTCGAGGGATTTTTGAAGATAGAAAATATGATCACGGAATTGCAGAAGAAGAACAAGAAGTTTGTTTGTACCAAGAAATGCGTGGAGGAATTTCGGAGGCTCAAGGATTTTTTGACAACAACACCAATACTAAAGGTCCCTGAAATGGATGCATACTTCTTGGTATGCACTGACGCATCCAAGGAAGGCTTAGGTGGAGTCTTGATGCAAGACGGTCGAGTGATCGCTTACATCTCGAGGAAATTGAGAAGGCATGAGGAAAACTATGCAACACATGATTTGGAGTTGTTAGCCATTGTTTATGCCTTGAGAGTTTGGAGACACTTCCTTATTGGATGAAAATTTGAACTAAAAACGGACCATTGTGGACTACAACACATCTTTACACAAAGCGACCTGAACGCGCAACAACGGCATTGGTCAGAATTTCTCAACGAGTACGACTTTGAGATTACTTACATAAAAGGAACAGTGAACTGAGTGGAAGATGCATTAAGTCGGAGACCACACATCTTTTTGGTGTTGCCGCTTCAGACGAATCTATGTGAAAAGATTATAACTTTACATCGCAACGATGACTGGTACAAAGAGGTCAAGGATTTTATCAAACAAAACACAATGATGGTACCAAGATTTGAAGGATTTACGTTTGAAAATGATGGATTATTGAGGTTTAAAAGTTAGATTTACGTACCACCAAATGACGAGTTGAGGAGATTGATCCTAAATGAGGCTCACATAGCAGTGGACATGGCTCACCTGGGAATCATGAAGATGAGGGAATACCTTAAACCCTTATTCTTCTGGAAAGGAATGAAGGTATACATAGTCAACTACGTGGCTAGATGTCTAGAATGTCAATAGGTGAACCATGAAAATAAACATCCAGCAGGATTACTACAGCCACATGTTATTCCATAATCGAAATGGGAGGTCATTTCGATGGATTTCATTGCTGGTTTGCCACTGACGACAAGGAGACATGACTCGATTTTTGTGGTAGTCGACACTCTGACGAAGAGTGCCCATTTTATCCCTGTGTGTACAATGTATCAGGCACCTGACATAGCTAGAGTTTTCATCAGTGAGATTGTGAGGCTAGATGATGTGCCTAAGAGGATTATATCCAATCAAGGATCGGTGTTTACCAGACAATTTTGGACTAGCTTCCAAGAGGCATTGAGAACCCAACTTAACTTTAGTACGGCGTATCACACAGAGACAGACGGGAAGACCGATCGAACAAACCAAATCTTGGAGGACATGTTGTGTATGTACGTTATGGACCAACAAAAGCATTGGGAAGGATTCTTGCCACTGGTAGAATTCGCTTATAACAACAGTTACCAAAGCACCATTAAGATGGCGCCTTTCGAGTTTCTTTATGGGCGACCATGTAGGATGCCTTTGAGTTGGGATCGGCTTAAGGATAGGGTCCTGGTGGGAACAAAAGCAATCCAAGAAATGGAATATCAAATGCAAACAATAAGACAAAGGATCAAAGAAGCGCAGGATCGACAGAAGAGTTATGCCGATGCGCATCATGTCAATCGTAGTTATGAAGTTGGCGATCGAGTATTCTTGTGGGTAAAACCACAT
This sequence comes from Picea engelmannii, assembly GCA_009831015.1. Classification (NCBI taxonomy): domain Eukaryota; kingdom Viridiplantae; phylum Streptophyta; class Pinopsida; order Pinales; family Pinaceae; genus Picea; species Picea engelmannii. Next base: position 907,155 of record ML778672.1, read on the forward strand.
AAGAGTTTGATCAATTTTGGAAAGGGAGCTAAACTCTATCCTAGGTTCATGGGACCTTTCAATATTGTGGAAAGGAAGGAGCCCATGGCCTATCGACTAGCCTTGCCTGATTCTTTGAGGCGTATGCACGATGCTTTTCACATATCTATTTTGAGACATTATATTAGTGATCCTACACATGTTATTGACATGATTTCCTTGCAGGTATCTGATGAGGGTGCACTCACAGCTAAGCCAATCCACATCCTGGATCATCGCATTCGACAACTACGATATCGAACAGTAGATCAGGTCAAGGTCCAGTGGGAAAACTATAGTCTGCACTCAACGACCTGGGAGAGGGCATATGATATGCGCCAACAGTTTCCATTTTTGTTTGATAGATAGACTTATGATACTATGATACACATTATTTCAGCACTTATATAGTGTGAAACTTTGGGACGAAGTTCAGACCAAGAGGGGGTGTATGTAACATCCCTCTTTTGCACGCACTGAGCGAACTTATTCTTTGAGGACACTTTCTTGCAAGTGATCTGAATTATTATACTATTGGTTGTTTGATTATGATTATGAGGCATTATGGATATGATTATATGTTATTTTGTGTATTTATATAGACAAGTGATATTGACTTGGCTCTCCTAAGTGTGCAGGAATTTGGACCTCGAGGATGCAGAGGCATCGATGAAACCCCTTGGACTTTAGATCGAGTCAAGGAGTGAACTATCAGGGTTTGATTGTTGTAGATATGAAATATGCACATCTGATTAGATGTTATGATGATTGGTTTTATTTCTGACATGATTCGTTGATGATGCAGGCTGACGATAGCTTGTCGACCAGACTCACATGTGGAGAAGAGGGGTCATGCACGACAACCAGAGACTTGAGGGAGAGGTGTGGACAACAACCCTACCATAACCTACTAGCACTCTCGTCATGGCTCAAACTGTAGGTTAATGATTACCTAGTTCGAGAAGACCCACTATGCCGTGAGGACAGACAACGATAGTCACTCATGACGATTCTAAGGGGCACGCAATAAGGCAGGGGCGTTATTCCTTAGAGGTCCTTAGTATCCCATAAGATCACCTGATGGAGTATTGACTCCAGGGGTTTTTGATGTCTACCAAGTCAATCAAGAGGTTAGTGGCACCCTTGGAGCACATAGTGTGTCCTGAAGGGCACGTCGCGCAAGAAAAATGGAAAGAGGTGAGTGGCACCATTGGAGCACGTAGTGCGTCCTGAAGGGCACATCATGCACGGAAAACAGAAAAGGCGAGTGGCACCCTTGGAACACCTAGTGTGTCCTGAAGGGCACGTCGGGATTTCAATGGGTAAGTGAATAATCCTAGTCAACCTTAAAATGAATGACGTGATAAGTAAGATTTNNTTCCCTAATAAAAATGTCGCCCAGCCTAGGAAATTAAAATCTAAGTCTAAGTGATACTTGTGGTAAAAAAAAAAATTAATAATAATCATAATTAAGCATGTGACGAGGGAGGGGTAATAAATTCAATTAATTTATTAAAATCAAATTACTTGGGGGATTAAATTTAAAAAAAAGGGGGGATGATTGTTTTTCTACATATTCTAATTAAAATTTATTAATTAAAAAGAGAAAGAGGTGGTTTTTCTACACTTGATAATTTGAGTTTTAGATAAAAAGGAAAAGAGGGAAACTTAAAAGAAATAGGAAACTAATGGAAAAGGGGAAACATAAAGAAAAAGGAAACGTAAGAAAAAAGCAGAATGGCTAACTTAGTAAGGAATCTTTCCTTTAAGAACTTTCTAAATATAAACACAACTAAGAATTTAGTAAGGGCGTAAGTCATTTAAAATGTGCAAGGGAATATGGGGACACCAAGGAGAGATTTTAGGAATGATTTTAGGTGGGTGAGGGAAATAGGAGTAATTAAATAATTAATGAAATTAATTTCTGGTGCAACTAGGGGGATGGGTGACATGTGTACGAGGAGGTTTTTTTTAATTAATTTAATGAAAAATAAATTGAATGGGAATTTGGGAAAGAAATCACTTAGAAACTCTATAAAAAGGATGGAGGAGGAGTATGGATCTCTTCTTTGATGTGTAACGTTATGCTGCAGAATTTTTGTCTTGGCTGACTTATCTTGTGGGAGTTGGGATACCCAGCTTGGGTAATGAGTGGTAGCTCGACCTTGTGAGGTGAGTTGGGTACTAGTTGTTCTTGGTTTAGTGTGTGTGGCCCCTTTGTGGCTCGGGGGGCTCAGGGGGAAGAAGAGTACTCCTAGTGTTGGCTGGGAGATACCGGTGAAGTCACATCGGTTGGCAAGTGAGAGCTGGATGGAGCGTGCGCGAGACAACGACTCAGAGTTGTAACCTTGGGATATGTTACACATTCTTTTATTTTGAATGGTAGATTAACATTTTTCATGCGCTTCCATTACTGTACTTCTATTGTGTAAAAAAAATGTGTTTTAGTCAGCGTTTTTAATTGAGAACTTAAAGTCGTCATAGCTTTACGCTCGCTGCATTGAATTGATTTCCATGGAAACCGATCCCTGATTGCTATGACTGTTATGTTTGTTTTATTGATTATTATGAAGATATTTTTATTTATCTTTCATCCTCATCCCTAGATCATTATTCAATGCCTAAGCAGTCGGCCAGGAGCCGAATCAATGGTCATCACTTCGATGCATAGCGACGTATAGATTCTAATGCCTTAATTTTTTGTGCAGAGATGATGAGCGTAGGATGTTTTTGCCCAACTGTCTACCCCTATTGATTGTTCCTAGTTGATTGATTGTCTTGTGCCTTCTTGCATCTGAATACCTCTATGTATTGTTCATCCTTTCTCTTTGTGATTTTCATGACAGTTCCCAGCTCGTGCATGGAAAACTCTCAGTGTTTGACCACTTGAATGACAATGTTTCTCTTAAACTATTCTAACTGTGATTAAATTCATTTATTTGACAGCTTCCCATTGTATGAAAATGTTTTTCCTTACCTATTATTGACTGTGAAATGGGTATAGCCATTTACATTTGACCGCGAGTTATATAGCCATTTGAATTCACAGCCACCCATTTTACATAATGATTGCAAATTTATTTAGCCACTTACAGGTTGATTGTGTGTGTATATAGCCAATTCGAATGTGAAATTATGTATTGACTGTGTTTTTATGGAAATGAAGGTCTGTGTTTTAATGTCTGCATTTTTAGTTTTTGCAAACCGCGCAGCAAATGATAGTGAGATTCTGTGTTGATTATGGTATATCTGTGTTTCAATACACTAAACCATGATTTTTTCCCTTTGTGTTTTATTATGTTTGATGGAAAATATCCTCTGCATTTCAATACATTCAAACACGATTTTTTTTCTTTGCGTTTTATTATATTTGATGGCGATTTACCATGCGTTTTTAATTGGCCAAACACAGCTCACTCCACACCCATTGATTTGCCTGACAGTGTTTTAGACTTCCCCAACCACACATGATCTTGCCAACAATTTATCAGAGCTAATTTACTTTGAGTTATCATTTTACTGCACTTACACAGGCCTACGTTCCGTATGACAAGAAATGTCTGTGTGTTTAAATATATATCTGCATTTCTGTTAATTGTATCCCAACCCCTTTTCTTTGGCTATCCCGGTGAATATTTCAATGATATCCCAGCGAAACTGTTGGGATGAGTCGTAATTACTAATGGATAACTATATGGTATTTACTGATTGAATAGATATATTGTATTTACCGTGAATGTATTACTAATCGATAGCTATATTGTATAGCAATATTGCATAGCCATATTTTAATTACCGTAAATGTATTTACTAATCGATTTCACGCACAGCCTTACCATAACTTGCTATCATTATTATTATTATTATACTCTGCACTGATTTCACATAGCCTTATTATACTTTGCAGCGATTTCACACTCAGCCTTGTCATAACTCGCCCAACGATATCACCATTGCCTTCCTTAGTTTTAGCGACAGTGTTGGAGGTATGATCAGTGCCAAAGATTTGTAATTTTAGAAACAACGATTACATGTAATAGTAACTGCGGTTTATGACAGTTTATTATGTTGACAGTAAATGTTATTCTCAACAATTTTAATGGTTATAATTATAATGGCTTTAAACAGGACAATGTTTTCCTTACTTCCATGTGGCAGTGATTTCACAATGGTTATAATTGTAATCGATTTATTAGTATGACAGTGTTTCTATATTTGTGTTGTTATTATTCATATGACGACGAATTAATGTTTGGACTGCCACATATTGGGTTGTGTTCTTATATTTCTGACAACTTTACAGTTGACAACTTACACATATTGACTTCGTTTTTACATTTGTTATCCTCAATATAGTTGCCAACGAATCTATTTATGATTTAGTGGATATGTTTTGGTTAGCTAACACACACCTTAAAAGAAAATGACTGTATTATATTACTATCTTCACTTCCATAGTTAGAATTGCATTAAATTTGTTTTTAGTTTAAAAGGTCTTCATTATATAGAAAAGTTATTTTACTTGTTACATAGATTATACTTGTTCTATAGATTATAAATTATAATTGATTTTGATAACGATTTAGCATTTATTTTATTAAATTGTTATACAACCATATCGTTATCAGATATCAATAGATATCATTGTTAGATGTAAATCTTAGTTAGCGATTTTATACCCTTCGTACATACATTGATTGGACAACAAATATTATCGACAACTATAAGAATGATAGGGTTGGAGGATTTAACTTATGCTTACCAGGAGTCATATGTTAGGGAACGACAATTGCAGTTAGACCTTGTTAATAAGATCTTATTTAATTAATAATTGACTTGAGAAGCGAGAGAGAGGATTTTATTGCTTCATGTTACTGTAGAATGGATTCTTGGGAATATTCATAAGATTGTGTTTCACGTCTTTTAATTGATGTATTTTTTTTCTTTAGACCTTGTGCACCAGGATTTTAGCATGTGGTATGATTGTTATAGTCGTTAGTTTCCCTTGCGTCTTGTTGACTTGTCATTTGGGTGCTTCGGTTTGTTTTTCGTCTTGTGGTTGATAGTTATTTCGATCTTCTAGCGCGTTTAATCTTCTTGGGTTTGGTCTAGATATGTCGTGTTGCTCCTGGGTTACTGTTATGCCTATCGCCATGTGACGACATGATTCCTAATGAGAGGATCATTGTGCGCCTTAATGAATAGAGGAAAATGATAACTTGGCTGGAGTCTGTACTACCCGTTGTGGGCATTTTCTCGTTGTAGTTTGTTGTTGGTGCTTGGTATGTAACGCCTTCATGCGTGGGGTTTGCGCGCCATAGAAGTTCTAGTTACTAGTCGTCGAGGTCATTGTGTCGGGATTGTGAATGTTGTCCTTAGCTTGTAAGCATTGTCATGTTGTGTATTCGATGGGTAGTCATTTCTATCTTTTTGATTTATGCATGTTTCACCCAATTGATCGTTGTGCTAGTGCATTGAGTCATTGTTGTATGTTTCTTGATTTGCGTGCATGTGTTTGTTGTAAGGTTCTGGGGTTCAACTGTTATCGTCGTTGCCTTCTTTCCTCAAAAAAAAAAAAAAAATTGCACTTTTTGCTTCGCTTGCAGTCGTAACAATTGGGGTCATTACAGTTTGAATGCTCTTCCTAAAATTATGGGATTTGTATACATTTTTAAGGTGGGAATTCTAGTACGTCATCATGTCTTTTTCTTTAGTTTTATGAGTCAAAATTTACCCTCTATAAATTCTTAAGATCTATCTTTTAGAGAAGTACAAAGGATTATCTTGCTTTCTATTTATATAGTGTTTTTTTTCCTTTTAATTAGTTCTTTGTACCTATTTATCTTTTCAAATTTATGGACTCATTGGAAGCATACCTAATGGATTTTCTGGCAATCTTGCACTCTTTATCATACCAAGGGTTGGTCATTCTATATTTCCTTTTACACAACACCTTGATATAGAACTCATTAATGGAAGTAGAGAGGATTTTCTTAAAATTATGATACAGGTCTTCAATATTGTCCTTATTTGACAAAATATTTAATTCATTATTTAAATCATTTAGAAAAAGATCAACATTATTTTTGTTGAAGAGAAAGTTGTTTTGGTTATCAAAATTCTCTTTTATGGGGCTTTTGTGCTTGACAAAGTTTAGAGTTAGGGTGAATTATATCAATTAAGGATCTCTCAGCGGAAAATGAAGCTCCAGCGGAAAAGAAGCTCCGATGAAGTTCCGTTGTAGCTTCGATGTAGCTCCAACGGAAAAGGAAGAGAGCTACTTTTATGGCACCGATCAAGTTCCGTTGGAGCGCTTGAACAAGCCACGAGCTCTCATGGGCGACCTTGCGAACCAGGGTTTCTCCCTACCTTTGTATTTTTGTTGCGTTACCTATTTCTCACCCTTTCGAAGTAGCTCTCGTCTCTAGCAGCCGCGACAGATGGATATTGTCCAAACAAAAGCGATATAAAAGCTGGAAATGGGCGCAGAAAAATGTCAAAAACTCAGTCTGATGTAGAAAGCCTTTGGTGTCGTCAATGGCGTGATAGGAGCCATAAATAGCCAGGCAGGGTTTGTGCGCCAAAATCTCCAGTGGAATACCAGTTCAAATCTCTGCAATCGCCCGCCATTTCCACTCAACAGACACCTACTTTCAAGACACCTACTTTCCAAAGCAATGAAGCACAAAGAATGGCAACAACTTACATCACGATTTTTTGAACTGGAAAATGGCGGGCGACGTTCCAGACGACCCAGACCAGCTTAGCAATCACATCTGTTCCTGGTTATGACTTCATCTTCAGCCCATCGTTAACAGATAAGTCTTAGCAGAGTTACTATACCCTCTGATGGACCCGACTCCGTCTGGGATCCATTTAGCATTGCTCCCTTTGCAGGTAGTCTCCACGTTTTGGTTTTGAGCTGCTCCCAAGTACACTGGTGAATAGGTACTCCTTTTTCTTCCACCTGATTTCTCGAGATCCTATACTTCTTTTCTTGTGACTCCTCCTCGTGACTTACTCACCTGCTTTTGAGTCCGCCCCCAGCCAGAGTCTCTTACTTTACCCAACGCCTTTGTCCCCTTCCCGGGCCTACCCACAGACCCCCAAAAGCGCTACATCTTGGATACACTGTCGATACTGGCGTTATTGTTCAGACTCTGTGGTTAATCTTCTGTTCTCCTGATTACTTTCCCAGTTTTTTGTCATTTTGCTCAGTTACCTGACATCCTGTTCCCTTAACTGGTCTTTCCCTCTTTTAAGCAGCCCGAGACATCTCCTTTTCGCTCAATCTGGCCCACCTTCCTAATCATCAACCTTGAACCGTCTAGACTGGGAAACGGTGGGTAGCCTGAATCCCCACTATGGACCCACAGTCTGATCTACCGGAGTTTCCTTCCGACGATCCCTACTGGAGTCAAGATGGACTTTTCGAAAAAGTGGACGCACTCATTTCGAACCGACAGCATTTTCCCTCCTTTCCTCTGTTTACAAAACACTCGACTCACTCGGCTCCCCCGTTTGACCAGACATCCTCTCCTGAGTTTAATCGGGCAGCAACACACTCTTCCACTGTCCCTCCTCTTAGCTTTAACTCGGTTGATAAAAGGAACACTCGTAAAGTCTGGAAATCCAAAAGGAAGTCAGCTCGCTTAGTGCTGGGTGATGGTGTGGGTCTGGAGGACCTTTGCAAAATGTCATCGTGTGCCCTGGTTGGCAGGATATCCTACAAAAGTTTGAATCCTCAGCCTCTGGAGGGATGGATTGAAAAATTTTGGCACCCTCTCCTTGGTTACTCGCCGGTGGTGCATTATCTTAAAAAAGGCTGGTTGTGTTTTTACTGTAACTCTCCGCAGGATGCTACTCTTTTACTGTC
>ML778673.1:26001-37931 GCA_009831015.1 Picea engelmannii
CCACTCTCAACTACTTTCCCATTATTACAAGATATGATCCCTTCAAATCCTCACACATATCTATCATATATCTTAGATAAGATATTCTAACCAAATCTCCATGATCTTCTCCTTGAAAAGAGGCTTGCATAATTATCTCCTTTGGAATGATGGAAGAGATATTCGAGAAGTCTCTTTGAATTAATCATCCACATATTCCTACACATTACAAAGCTCACACATAATTGAGATATATATGAAAACATGTATATTTTCTAATATTTAATCATAAATTCACTTTTAATACTAAAATGAATAAAGTGGAAAATAATGATGTGAAACCCAAATGTATTTATGAAAATGATATGACGAAGGTTTAAATGGGCGATGAAATGTAAGGAATAGTGAAGGGAAAGGTGGATGAAAATACGACATTTCTGAGTCCCAACAGATTACACCCTAAAGCCCAGTTTTAAGTTCTGTCAAACTAAACCTGAGATTTACACCCTAAAACCAGTTTTAAGTTCTGTTGATAGATACAATACCTAGAGACTTATCTCTCATTGCTGGTACTGGGACTCTAAAAATCCCAAAATATTATGTTGATACATCTATTATCAATTTTTGTTGTTCCGTCTGCTTACAGTTTACTAGCCAAAGTCCCATATGTTATAGCAATATGTAGAGGGAGGGGTACGCTACGATCAGTTGAAGGAAGCATAGCCGACCTATGAGAGTAGAGGTGAACAACTCAATGCTTGGGTAAGTATTGAGGAGTGAACATGGGTTAATGGCGTTCGAGGTTCAAGGGTTGTGTTTTTGTGGAGGTTGGAGTTCTAGATGCTACAGTGAGGTCTCCTGGTGAGGTCGCTTATTCGACAGCAGGAGGAAAGGCAAAGCTAGTTCATAGATTAGGTGAACCTCTAGTTCTCCTTCTAAAGTGCAGTGAGGGCTCCAACAATGATGGTGGATTCTCCTCTGTGGAACCTAGCCTTATCTCTTCTTTGGCTTTCAGGCCCTAATCCAATCCGTTAATGTTGATGACAATGATGAGGATATTGCTCTTCTAATAGTATTGGAAGATAGTGGATTTTGTTCTATGCACATGGGATTTTGTTCTATTCTATTCTTCTCATGTAACAACTTGCCTTGGAGGGGTGTGATATTGCATTTCTAGTAGAATTGATTTAGTCCTAAGAGTGCTTAATGAATCCATCCAAGCCAAGTAGTCTAGTTCTAACAGGTCTAGGTAAGAGATTGTAGTAGTTCTGGTTCATGGCCAAGTGAAAACTACTAATGAAAGGATCAGTCTTACCTAGAAATTCATACCGAGGTCTTCCCGTGTTCCAAAGGTGGGCACCATCACAATTGTTGGGCCATTTAACCCACAAAGATCAACATACAAGATATACACAGATTCAAACATACACAAGAGACACAAAGTTTTACGTGGTAAAACCCTCAAAGTGAGGGAAACATCCATGGGACAATGGCAAGGTATTCTATTAGCAGAAATAACCTAGAGATTACAACAACCATATGCAACCGACAGCCCGGGAGAGGGCTAACATCCCCTTCTCCTCAAATGCCTTTAAGGAATTCATATTTATACAATGTCTCCTTCAGTTATACAAAACTGAAAACATTAAATGTTTCCCCTATCTTAGCTGAGTGGTTTCAACAAGAGGCAATAAATCTGCCTCAAAACTTGGTCATCCAAAACCGCCTTATCCTAAATAGTTGTCACATTCCTAACAATCTCCACCTTGAAAAAAATTTACCTGATGTCATGCCATTGTCCATTTATCACCTTCTTGCAAGCTAAATATAGGTGATTCCACTGCTTTCAAAACCGAAGCACCCATTTCACTGTTCCACCTGGATTTATCATGTGAACACTGACAACTCCCTGCAAGTGAAATATCCAATCTTCTCATCACAAACTTACACATTTTACCAGCATACGATACACAAGACATGTAACCCTTTTCTTCCGCATCTCTTGGACATAAACCCGAAGAAAGATTCTAAAAGGATTTTACCAGTTTCACATCATTCATACTGAATTTCCTGAGTATCATTACCATGTACTCAAGTTGTAATAACCCAAAACTTACTATCAATCCCGTCTTTATGAATTTCTATGCTCAAGATTGTTTTGTTTCTCCCAGATCCTTCATCTCGAACGTCCAAGCCAATTGAGCCAACCCATTGATTGTAACCATGCTTGTGCTTGCAACAAGCATATCGTCAACTACTTAATTACCAAGATAGTGAATACCATAGTTATTCCCACTTCTTGTAAATCTCGGCTCACCATGAAGGAATCAACATCATGTACCAAATGCCTAGGTACCATTAGGCCATACAATGAATTACTTGAACTTTGCAAACAACTCTTCTATCGCGATCCTAAGCACCTTTAGTGCTCCACCTCGAACACTGTGTTCGAGACCTTTCCCAAAAATTAGATGAAGCTATCCAAGTGAGTGTGACAACAACTCACCTCCAGGCAACTATCAATGGAGTCCTAGCTCCACCTTAACATGAACATCCCCTTGACCAAATCCGGCCAAGCCGACCAAGTAAACATTCATTGCTCACCTCCAGGCCCATTTATAACGAAGTTACAACTAGCCTTTAAGCAGAGTTTATTACATGCAATTACATGGACATAAAACCACGGGCAACTAACATGACCCATGACCCATGACCCCCTGTCTCCTAAGTCTATGTCTAGACTTAACCGGTTGAAAACAAGGGTACGCAAGACTAACAAGGTCTTATAGCCATATGCCCAATTACATGAAAATTAAATAAAATTTTTACAACTCCATTAAAATAAATGTTCACATGACAACTACCATTACCGTTGCTGCCATTTACCAACACCTCTCTCGTCCTCGATTGCACCTTCCCATTGCTTGTCCTTTAGAGATGCCATTCTTTCCTTCCATTGCCACCACTACCAACAAAATCGCCATATCCAACCCCATAGGAACCGCTAGCCACTTCTCTGGCACCTGCCTCATACCCGTAGCCAACAGTCTAAGGCCCTGCCAACAATTAGCGGTACCCAACTCTGCCAACTTTGGAATCACTTCCAAATCACATGGCACATCCAATGAAATTGGATCCATCATATCTGTTCCTGTCACTGCTTGCATCACCCTTTCAATTTGTCCAAAACTTGCCATCATGATTGTCCATTTCAACTTTGTGTTGTGTCTACATGATTGATGGCCCCGATGGCCTCACTAGTGATCGACTGCGGTCCCATGCAAGAAGCGGGGGCTTGCATCTCTGCCACAATCTGGATTATTTCTCTGTGGGCGACTGACATAAACATGACTTTCAGCCCTGCCATAATCAAAATCGTGTTTCTTTGGACGCCTTGAATAAATACAGCTTGTTGCCCTACCATGGTCGGGACTGCCCCTAATTGCACGCCTACCATAGATAACACTTGCAGATCGATCACGACCATGACCCTCTCCAGATCTTCCATACCGACCTCCTCGAATGGGGCTGGAAGGTCCACCTCTTCAGGTTCTCAGTCAAATGCTGAGCCTACGTTATGCACCAACAAAACCACTCCAAGTGGCTCCACCATAATGTAAAGTGGCAGCTCCACCTTTAACAATTGGTACACTCTTCTCTCAAGTGGCTCGCGTCTACCCTCTATGCAGACACAAGTCTCCTTCACAATGGAATAAATATATATTGAGGGCGCAAAAAACTGAGTAAAGAGCGCACTCAAGCTCCTTCCTCTACCAAGCGATCCAAGAAATTCACCCAAGCCAAGCACTGGGGGAGATTTCTATCTTAGGAAAGAACGAATAGCGGACGGTTGTTCCGGAACAATCAACTCTTACAGCAGAGGTTTTCCACATGGTTTAACCGTCACATTTCCTCACGCAGAGACATACACGGTACACAAACCTTGGTCCACTCCCTCTTTATCCACGACAACAATCTCACCGTGGTTCACCTTGTGTTCGTAGGTCGCCTCCATAAGGTCCAATGCGCAAGTCTCGGAAGCGAAGACCACGACCCCGTTCTTGCACCTCCCCATGACCAAGGTTTGAAACCCGTGCGGGTCGCGGACGACCACCAGCATGTCCTCCGTCAATAAAACCAGAGAAAAAACACCAGATTTGGGTATCCATGTGGGCATAGCCACACTCATACGACTGGCAGTAGATTCCATATTCAGCTCAGCTAAGACTAGAAAGAAAAACAAAAAGAAAGCTGAGGAAGAGTTTCACAACTCCAAAACACATCTAGCTCTTTCATGTTTGGGCTCTCTCCATGCTCGCACCAACTCTTCAATCAACTACACAAATCCGGCAGCAAGTTCATTCAAATCTACGCTCTGATATTTTCACCAGCTCGGCCTCAACCTTCACGGATTCCGTTGCTAGAGCTTTAGGAGGAACGAAAAAGAACATGAACGGGAGCAGCCTCTGTGGTGGCAGCCATGTCCAGACTAGAAAACAAAGAACTCAGATTAAACACCCATGATGATTGTCATCTTCCTGCCTTCTCTCTTTCTCCTTGGCTCTCGGATTCTTCCTACGACTGCCTTCTAATGGCTGCTTAATTGGTTGGCTCCACCTTCCAAACAATAGTAACAAGTTATTTCTTGTGCATGAGATCTTTGTGATCTCCACACACGGTCTATTCACGTAATGATTCTTCATGGTGACCGTGAATCTCCACCTTGACGCTCTGATACCAGTTGTTGGGCCATTTAACCCACAAAGATCAACATACAAGATATACATAGATTCAAACATACACAAGAGACACAAAGTTTTACGTGGTAAAACCCTTAGAGTGAGGAAACATCCATGGGACAATGGCAAGGTATTATATTAGTAGAAATAACCTGGATATTACAACAACCATATGCAACCGGCAGCCTGGGAGAGGGTTAGCAGCCCCTGCTCCTAAAATGCCTCTAAGACATTCATATTTATACAATGTCTCCTTCAGTTATACAAAACTAAAAACATTAAATGCTGCCCTATCTTAACTGAGTGGTTTCAACAAGAGGCAATAAATCTGCCTCAAAACTTGGTCATCCAAAACTACCTTATCCTAAATAGCTGCCACATTCCTAACAACAACTATATTTACTATTCCGATCAAATTGCAGGAAATAAAAAGCGGGCTTTCTGCATGAACCATTATCCCACCCACTACCATCACCAATGGTCATTTATGAAATGCCTAGAACAATGTAAAAACTAAAACAAATAGAAAATGCCTACTTTATATAGGTGCAATAATGTCCAGGTATAAAATAAGAGCTCAAAATCTGAGATCAACGACTGTGTCAGTATAATGAAGATGGTCTCTCACATGGTTATGTGGATTCTTTAATTCCAATGTCCTGCGTGTCCGACTCTACTGAGACCACAGATCAAATATATGGAATTCAATGATCTCTAAAACAGTATACAACCAAGTCTAAAGCTTAAACACGCAAGAACTCAATGAATACTTGAAAGAGAGACTAAATTTACATTTTTCTGTCTAAGAATGATTTTTTTCGCCAGTTTTCGTCAAACTATAAACCATAAATTAGCATCAATCCAATTTCAAAGAAAAACCGCAAGAATTCAACATTATTTACAGAAACACCTTAATGAACATTCGTCGTCTAAGAGCAACTCTTTCCGCTCATTATCTGTACTATTATGAGCTACCAGTCAGTATCCATCCAATTCCAAAGAAAAGCCACAAGTGTTGAAGGAAAATCTCCCTGTGGACAGGTAGATCTCCTCAAAGAGCTAGACTCTTAACTCTAAGACAGAAAGTGCTTATCATGGTCACTGGCTTTCTTTTAGATCTAGGTGGACTAGTGTGTGAGAAGGAAGGAGAAAAGAAGTACCTTTTACTGGTGTTTGTCCCTGCACGCTCCGAGTTGAGCTCCCATATTTCACTCTTCGATAAGCCCTGTAGACAAACAAAGTATGACCACTTCCTACTCTATCAAGATTAGTCCGAAATAGGTCTATCTACTAAAGAGACAAATTCATGTGAGATTGAACACGAATTAGAAAGAAACAAGCCAAGCAAATTATATTAATGAGGACAAAACATTGCTTACAGTTGTAGATGGATTGCAACAGTTATGCCAAGTCCTCCTTGTCTACCCCTTGCTCAAAAGATCCATGATCTGAATGATGATAGCTTCACCGATTGGTCCCTATGAGATCATAGGTCTCTTGCTTCCAAAATATCTCTGTTCCAACACCACTTATGAGATCATAAGTTTGGTGTGATTCTCCTTTCCAGTCCACTGTGTGTTTCCTATGAGATCATAGGTTTCATGCTTGCAATTCTTCCCCCTTTTCCACCATGATAGAGCATGTTTATATAGGTTTAGAGAGGCTTAACCTCTTGAGGTATCTTTAGGGTAAGTTGAGGATTTCCCTCCTTGAACCAAGGATCTTCTCCTAAGATCAAGACTGAACCAGGAATTCGAATGCAACTGCCTTCCAAAATTGAAAGATCCTCCCCTTAATCTCCTCAATAGATCAACTGCTGCCCATATTAGACAACGCTCCCTCAAAAGGGGCATCAGGGCACTATAGCGCTCCCTAGTAGGCTCAAGGGGGGCGCCAGCGCTCTAAAGATCTATAGCGCTCCTTCAGAGGGGCAGTTTGGTGTTATAACGCTCCCTAGTACCTTATAGGGGAGCGCCAGCGCTCCTAAGGGTGATGTAGGGGAGCGCTCCCTTCTAAAACTTTAGTTTGAAAGCTTCTTTCAAGTGGGAAGAGATACCTGACTTTAGTTAACCATCCCTCGTCCTCCAAATCAGGTGTTTGAGGTATTCTAAGTGTCTCCTTAGTGTCGTCATCGTGGCAGTATGCTTTGTTTGACAATTGTGACACTTTTGAACAACATGCGACACTTGCGACAGTTGTGAGGAGCATGCGGCACTTGCGACGCTTATCAAAGTGAGTAATGTTGATGTGTAACAGATTGCCCCCAAAAGTATGAAGTTAGAATATGAGAATTGATAACTGAAATGCTTTGTAGACTTTCAAGCAAGGGTATAGACGTAGAGAACCTGACAGAAGCTGCACACAAACATCCAACGAATATTATGACATGTTTCAAACCCAAGGCAGGCATACCTATGCTTGGGTGATCAAGACTTGCAAGATATGGCCGCCATAAAATACACTGCGGATCCATTATTGTATTGATAAAAAGGGATAGCCACTGAAAATACACTGTGGATCTATACTCCCATGACTTGAGTTGATCGTAGCCACGAAAAATACACAGTGGATCTACGAGATGACAAGACATAGCCACGACCAATACCAAGTGGATCTATGTCACAGTATATGTGTCATTGTTCAAGAGAAACTCCATCACAACCTAGGCAAAGTATATATCAAAGTGATCACTCAGCCCAGGGTCTTCTTACCGATCCCGATGTAGTACGAATCTAACCATGTGAATAGACGTCCTGATGTTGAACATGGCATAAACCACTTGATTACCGGTCAATGATGTAAACCGTTAACAAGTGCGAGGGAAATCACCATTAATGTCAATGATTCCCAAGGTACCCTAGTACATTCCAACGAACGTGAATGGATGAGCTGGAGTCGAACATCCATGGAATCATTCGATCAGAGGTCAATGATGTAAACCCATTATCGAATGTGAGGAGGCCTACCATTGAGGCATGCAGGTCCCAAAGTATTAACTGGTTTCTAAGTCTAGTTCCTGGATAATGTGTTGAAGTCGACAGGAATAGGCTCGTCGAAGGAAGGCCTTAATGTATCCCCCATCAATGACACGAAACGAACATAGAGATGTAATTGGTAGATCAAATGAACATGGACTGACATGGGTTTTGAGACAAGATATTTGTGATGGCTGACTCTAGAGGTGGATACTTC
Organism: Picea engelmannii; assembly: GCA_009831015.1. Classification (NCBI taxonomy): domain Eukaryota; kingdom Viridiplantae; phylum Streptophyta; class Pinopsida; order Pinales; family Pinaceae; genus Picea; species Picea engelmannii. The sequence goes on from ML778673.1 coordinate 33,912, forward strand.
CCTTGAACACTGAGGCACGAGAGTAGAAACATGACATGGACCAAAAATTGATGATGCAGTGGATGCTGTGACTTACTTCAGGTGACCCAGAGGAGTGAAAGAAACTCCAAGGATTGGCTCAATGCAGAGGTTCAGCGGATTATAATGCGTGCAAAAAACAAAGTATCATGTTCAAGGGCGACTCTAAGAATTACTTGGTAATGTTCTCAAGAGACTGCTTAGCTTGCTTCTTTCAAATTTTCCCCCATCCAGATAGACAAGTACCTCTTTTTAATTTAATGAGCTCGAGGAGGATAACACATGCTCGATAAAACTCACCTTCGGTAAGTTCTTCTTCCTTTGTTTAATGAACTGGAAGAAGTAAGAGTTCGATCCCGTATGGGCCTGTCGATGTTTTGTTTAGCGAGTCCAAAGACAGAAAATTCGAAGGTTTTTCATGATTATAGAGTCTGGAAAAACACTTAAAAGAGAACTCTCTCGGTTCCTTTTTTGTAAAGTAGTCTGACGAGACCGAAAAAGAGATAAACTATCGCTCAATAGACATTTTCTTCAAATACTTTAACGAGCATGAAAAGAACAAGGTTGCTCGTTAATCTTTTCATCTTTAGAGAGTCTGAAAAGAACTTAAAGATGACTCCAATGTTGTCATTTTTCGTAATGTTAGTCTCGCGAGGCTGAAAAAGAGATAAATTATCACTCGAAAGACGCCCTTTCAAACCGTTTAACGAGTGGGAAAGGAAGCAAGATCACTCGGCAATCTTTTCATGTTTAGAGAGTCTGAAAAGAGCTTAAAGGAGACTTCAGGGGGTTCCTTTTTCGTGTATCCATACAGGTCCGAAAAAGAGATAAAAGTCTACTCGGATGCATTCTCATGTATTTACGAGCACAAGAAAGAACAAAGACTAAGCTCGGTATGCCCCCAGCATGAAAGCTAGTGGCTTAACTCCAGAAAGATCATCAAAGGCTGGAGACATGCCCTCCAAGCTTCGATTCATTCACTGGCTCTGAGGTCGTCACCAATTTCTCTAGTAGATGAGAAAAAAGGAGAAGGGTGGATGAAAATAAGGTTCAAGAGAGGTGATTGTTTCATTTTTTAACGAGCTTGACACAGGAAAAGAACTATGCTCATGGCCTCTGTTTCATTTTTTAACTAGCTTGCCATAGAGAAGAGAAACTATGCTCGTAGTTTCATCCAGATCATGACTTCCAAGAGGACAATGCTCTGGAAGGGTACCATGTCAAGGGACAAAACTTGGTCATGGCTTCCAAGAGATCTTCGTCGGATGGAAGACAATCACTCTAGAAGGAATACATGTTGAGGGTCATGACAGGGGTAAGGAGATCAAGCTCCAATAACCCTAGCAAAGAGATCACCATGTCAACTACCGGATCCAAATCATTGGAAGTTGAGGTCATGGGAGACAATGCCACATAATTGACATGTGGCGGGGGTGATACTGTCTGCATATAATAACCACTTAGGGAGGTAACCCAGTCAAGGTCGATGAATGAAAGTTGATCAATAGTCACAATTCTTCCATCGTGAGGGAAAGATATCACACAGAAAAGGGTGGATACAAGAGCTTTCATAGCATAGACATAATCCCACCCAAGGAGTAAAGCGAAATCCAAGGGGTCTCAGACTACCATGACATCGATAAAGACAGTTTTCCCTCCCAAAGTTATAGGAAACTGAGGAAGGATCCCTAAAGGTTGACTAGTTCTTCTGTTAAAAGCTAACAGATTTTGTGTAACCGGTGCAAGCTGCGGACAACCCAAAGTGTACCAAGCAGCAGAAGACAAAATACTAATGGACGCACCTTCATCTATCAGCGTTTGAGGAACATCCCGACCACGAACCTGTACTGTAATTTGGAAAGGAATGTGGGAGGGAAGACGAGGTCTAGTTAGCACACCCCAATAAAAAAGGATGGCCTCATTGCTTGGAGGGGGTTTCGCAGGAGAAGGAGAAATGCCCCCCGGTACAGTAGAGTTTGTATTAACGAGAAAAACATGGGCAGTATCGGGTTTACTCTCTAGAAGGAGAGTAGGATCGACCGATGATTGGATCGGATCAACCAATGGTGGACTTGGATAGACCACTTTAGAACTCTTCAGAGGAAGAGTGGGACTGACCGAGGAAGGGACTGGATCAGTCACTTTGGCATTCCTCAATGGAGGAATGGGATCGACCGATGGAGAAACTGGATTGACCACTTGGGCACTCTTTAGAGGAAGAGTGGGACTGACCGAGGAAGGGACTGGATCAGTCACTTTGGCACTCATCAAAGGAGGAGTGGGATTGACAGATGGCAGAGCTGAATCGATCACTTGAGTTTCATTCTTTAAGGGAAGAATGGGGTCAATGGGTGGAAACGGATCGACTGCTTTGGTGTCACTCTTTTGATGAAGAGTGGGGCTGATCGATGATGGGACTGGATCAACTACTTGGGTTCATGGTTCAATCAAGGAGGAAACTATATTGACCACCTGATCAACCAGACTGACCGAGGATGGAATCGGATTGACCAGTCCATCAACCAACAATGGGTCGGAGGAAAGCTTACGATAACCTTTAGGAAGTTGAAGTTTTTCCAAAAGAGAAGAAGTCTCGTCCATGCGAGGACAAAGGTGAGAGTAATGATTACCTTTACATAACATGAAAGGGAACTTGACAGTTTGCTTCTTCTTACCAACTTGAACATCACTAGTTGACGGGGTATCATCAACATGACCGACAGAGGCCGATGACGTGGAGGACCACATTTCTAAGACCTGGGTAAGACCGGGGCAATCCCTCAGAAAATGGTCACCCTTACAAAGAATGCAAGGGAATTTGGGTTTTGGATTCTTCATTTTAATCTTGTTGACCTCATCAACACTCCTAGTACTATTAATAGTAACTGGTTTCTTAGAGCCAACATCTGATGTCGTTGGGGCCTTGGTCCTTTTCGGGTTCTTCTTCTTCTTCTCTTTTTGTTTCTTCTTCTTCTGATCAACCTGGCTACTTGCTTTAGAGCTTTCACTAGGCGAAGAAGGAGAAATGGAAGGGGACTTAATGGGCGAAGAAGGAAAAAATTTGACATGAGGTTGATGTGTGGGTGGTGTACTGACATCTAAAGTATTAGGTGCAGTTGAAACATTGAGAGGATTTGTGATCACCGTAGTGGGGAACAACTAGACTGGTAATCCGATAGTGAGTCCTGGAAGACTCAGTGTGGCAACATATGGAGGACCAAAGTTTCCAAATGAAGGAAAGGTATAGGGTTCCCCAGAAGAAGGGGTTCTTCCATTGGTACTCCTAGGATTCGATGCCATTATCACTGACTCGACCTAAGGTCCACTAAGTAAAAAAAACAACACACGCTACGAATTTGAGAAGCAATCAATCAAACAAACCTTCCTATGATGAAACCACTAGTTGGTGATGAAATCCAATGTCGCGAGATCAAAATAGGAAGGGGCGGGGATAGCGGGTGGATCAGTTACGTTGGAGACCTGCTTAACGGACTTACGCCTTGGTGCAAGCTTCCACGCAGTAATTGTGGATTTACCCTCCAAGGAGCCCGAGTGAGTTTGACCAACGTCTGTTCCAAGTACAATGAGACTTCCCTTCACCATCACCTTGTGTGAGACCCTAAAGATTGTGGCTACTAAGGTCACCAACTCGTAGTCAGCCCCTGGGTAGGTACAGTCGACAGTACAATCGAAACATATGGGTAGGATAACAAGTCTGAAATCAACTTGAAAGGCTCCCACACATAATCGTGGGTATACCTTCCAGTGACCCCCAATATACGATCCGACCACTACAAACAGTTGAACCACAGAGGGATAATCTCCGTAACTCACCCGAATGCGACCTCGTGCGTAACCCTTGTGTGAGATGGGGATCCCAGGCATACTAATATGACAATTGGATTTGACTCTCCCTACCGCAAGATACTAAGTTTGTTTGATAGCTTTGGAAAGTTATCCTTTCAACCTATTCCAAAGCCCTACACCTTAAACTAATGTAGG
>ML778673.1:38124-68043 GCA_009831015.1 Picea engelmannii
TTTTCACTATCAAACACTTGATAAGGAATGCCCTCAATCAATTTTGTTCTCAATCAAATCCAATATGATGCTACAACATTTCAGAAATGAAAACTAATATGCAAACTAATCATTAAGATGTACTTTTATTTTTTTCATGCGAATGATAATCAATTCAATGAAAAAACTTGTCCTGCCAACTACCCTTTCAGATCAAGGAGATTCGGACAAGAAAACACAGATTTCGCACAAACAACACACCCTTTTGCAATCAAACAAGAGAAAGAAAATAAAAAACACAAAAGGAAGGAGAAAGAAATTGGATCAGATGACCTCAAAGAACTAAATGAGAAGAGTCACAGACTTCTAATTTCCTTCACTAGAGTTCCCGCTCAGTCGGATAGGAGAGAAGAAAGCAGGGGATCAATTTTAAGCTCTCAACAGCAAAACTCAAAAAGAATGAAGAAGGGCATAAAATCTGAACAATAAGGTGTTTACTTCTCAGGAGGAAGCATGTCAAAGGTCAAAGGAAGACTCATTGAATCACAAAGCAGCTCAGCAAGTGAAGAAACAGGGTCTGGACCTCCAAAAAATGGAATTTTTGAAAAGATTTTGAGCAAAAAGGGGTTGGCACTCTGGTTTAAGGGACACCAGAGAATTATAAAGCTCTATATAACACTTCCAATGAGTGTTGGCACTCTACTAACATGGACAGGGGGGCGCCAAGCTCAAAAAACTCACAAAAAGTCCAAAAAACCCAAAATTTCAATGGAATTTTTGCAATCAAGCTGAGTGTGATGGAGTGAAGAGTCAATCAGCCAATGCAATAAGATATGAAGGGGTGAAAAAGGCTGGAAAAAAAAAGGTAATACAAGGTCTATGAGGAAAGACAAAACTAAGAAAGTTCTGATTAGATCCCCAGTGGAGTCGCCAATTTCTGTTGAAGGAAAATCTCCCCGTGGACAGGTAGATCTCCTCAAAGAGATAGACTCTTAACTCTAAGATAGAAAGTGTTTATCATGGTCACTAGCTTCCTTTTAGATCTAGGTGGACTAGTGTGTGAGAAGGAAGGAGAAAAGAAGTACCTTTTACCAGTGTTTGTCCCTGCACGCTCCGAGTTGAGCTCCAATCTTTCGCTCTTCGATAAGCCCTGTAGACAAACAAAGTACGACCACTTCCTACTCTATCAAGATTAGTCCGAAATAGGTCTATCTACTAAAGAGATAAATTCATGTGAGATTGAACATGAATTAGAAAGAAACAGGCCAAGAAAATTATATTAATGAGGACAAAACATTGCTTACAGCTGTAGATGGATTGCAGTAGTTATGCCAAGTCCTCCTTCTCTACCCGTTGCTCAAAAGATCCATGATTTGAATGACAATAGCTTCACCGATTGGTCCCTATGAGATCATAGGTCTCTTGCTTCCAAAATATCTCTGTTCTAGCACCACTTATGAGATCATAAGTTTGGTGTGATTCTCCTTTCCAGTCCACTGTGTGTTTCCTATGAGATCATAGGTTTCATGCTTGCAATTCTTCCCCCTTTTCCACCATGATAGAGCCTGTTTATATAGGATTAGAGAGGCTTAACCTCTTGAGGTATCTTTAGGGTAAGTTGAGGATTTCCCTCCTTGAACCAAGGATCTTCTCCTAAGATCAAGACTGAACTAGGAATTCGAATGCAACTGCCTTCCAAGATTGAAAGATCCTCCCCTTAATCTCCTCAATAGATCAACTGCTGCCCAGATTAGACAACGCTCCCTCAAAAGGGGCATTAGGGCGCTATAGCACTCCCTAGTAGGCTCAAGGGGGGCGTCAGCGCTCTAAAGATCTGTAACACTCCTTCAAAGGGGCAGTTTGGTTTTATAATGCTCCCTAGTACCTTATAGGGGAGCGCCAACGCTCCTAAGGGTGATGTAGGGGAGCGCTCCCTTCTAAAACTTTAGTTTGAAATCTTCTTTCAAGTGGGAAGAGATACCTGACTTTAGTTAACCATCCCTCTTCCTCCAAATCAGGTGTTTGAGGTATTCTAAGTGTCTCCTTAGTGTCGTCATCGTGGCAGTATGCTTTGTTTGACATTTGCGACACTTGTGAACAACATGTGACACTTGTGACAGTTGTGAGGAGCATGCGACACTTGCGATGCTTATCGAAGCGAGTAATGTTGATGTGTAACAACAAGAACTCAACAATTTTACAAAAAACACCTAAAATAAACATTTCTCGACCGAAAAAATACATATGTATTCATAATTTTCGTATGGTTATGTTGCATAGACAAATATATGGCCATTTGAAAACGATACGAATGCAAGAATTAGACGATCATTCGAAAGATACCTCGAAATGACTTAAATTTAAGCATCAGTCAAAACTACTCTAACAGAGCTGAGCAAAAATTGAAGACTAAATAATCAAACCTTTAAAGATGAGGATTTCAAGAAATGCTTGTACAAAGCATGGTTGAGGACTCACCAACCAAAATGATCATAGCATTAACCCTCAATGCACTAGTATGACATGAATTGAAAGGCGTGGGTTTATAGGGATAAGAAGAAATTGAAGCTAACTAACACGAACACAGAGTAATCTGATGATGGAAAAGCATGCCTGACTCTACTGAGATCACGGGTCAAATATATGGAATTCAATGATCTCTAAAATAGTCGAAGATGAGCGCTAATGTAGGTTTAGGTAGGGAACACAATGCATGAGTCGAAACCCGTGGTATATGCTAAGTTCAGATGCAACTATGACAACAGGAGCCATCTCCTTGACAAGTGTTGTTAAGGTGGCAGCCAGCTCCTTGACAAGTGTTGTTAAGGTTCCGACATGTACATGCTCCACATTTGTTGGGATACTCGAATTCATTCATTATATGGTTTACTTCTTAGGAGCGTGATTTATTAGGTAGAAATTAAGTGACTTTTCTCTCTAAATTAAGTGACAACACAAACCTATTTATCAGATTAATTATGAATTGACCCAGTATTCTTATTGAGAACTACTTGTGTGCAGTAAGATATTCTATTAAATTAGTTTATGCTTTGTAGAATTTGAGAAAATCCACTTAGGAATTTTCAATTTTCTAAACAATCAACCTCAAAAAAGTTGTCGCTTCAAGATTGCACAATAAAAATCTTGTGTCCTTCACGTGCCATTGTTGTTAGAAAATGGATGATCATGACATGAGTACTTGCAAAACTGTCAATATTCTTTTAACTGAAAAGATGGACGTAAAGATATTTTACTTTGGGTTTTCATGGTCGAGTCATCAACCCACTCCTCAACCAATGTGAAGGGCATATTCATAGTAACTATTAAGTATCAAATATCTTTGGTTTGGTCATTTGTCTAGTTCTTAATTCTTTTTAAGGTTTTCACCATTTTTTTCTTATTGTTGCTGGTGAAAGCTTTATTTTTAAGTTTAGATTATATTTTTTAAATAGAATGATAATCATCTGAGTGGTTCATTTATCGCATATGATAGATAAACACAATCAAATATATAGGTTCGATGATGTTTGTGATTCCAGTGATTCTGAGACTTGCGAGTCTTCCGTTTGGCCTTACGATCCAGAAAAGAGGTAAACTTGCAAGACACTGAGTAGTTTTAGTAGCAAATTCAGTGAGTTGAGAGTTAACTTTGTAGCTGAAACAACAACAATACTAGTTGCAGTTTAAATTTACCCCAAACTAAACTGCTTATATATTTTAAATTATGTGACAGGGACTAAGCTGCATGGTAACACTTGTTATCCTAGATGAGACTATAATGGTGGGGTCTTATATTTTTGAGGAAAATGTGACCTTAAGCCCATACATACTTGAAATAGAGGAGATACAACATCAATTTATAAATATATATTTTAAATTAAAATTTATAAAAATAGAACTTTATAAATTGGAATATTTATTTAATATTAAAATAACATGCTTTTGTATGTCTTTTAGGAGAATGTGACCTTAAGCCATACATACTCGAAATAGAGATACAACATCAACTTATAAATATATATTTTAAATTGAAATTTATAAAAATAAAGCTTTATAAATTGGAATATTTATTTAATATTAAAATAACATGCTTTTGTATGTCTTTTAGGAGAATGTGACCTTAAGCCCATACATACTCGAAATAGAGATACAACATCAACTTATAAATATATATTTTAAATTAAAATTTATAAAAATAGAGCTTTATAAATTGGAATATTTATTTAATATTAAAATAACATGTTTTTGTATGTTTTTTAGGTAAGAGGATTGCAACCAAGGATGGTATTTTGTATCATGTATAGGACTAAGGCTATATGCTACTTGAAAGCACATGACTCGATTTCTTTAACCTCGACGATAAGAATATGGGATGTTGACTTTATTGTAGATACTATCTACGCTGAAATTGCCTTTTGGTCCCGAAGTAAGACTTAAATTTGTTTTTGATTGGCTAAGAGTTCATCTTCCTCAAACGCAAGGACATAGGTTAATGGACCAAGACCCAAAGGCATCTTGCAGGACTAAAACTCTTCCCCCTTACAAACTACTAGTGGCTCATTTCAAGTGACATGATTTTCCTTATAAAATGATAATAAATTAGCAGTCATTTAAGGATAACAATGAATGATAATTATATTAGTTGTTGGTTGACCAATAAACTATGATAAGTTTTATATATGAAAACTAAACTTTATAATTTACATCATTAACATTTTAATAAAATTTTATTAGTATCTTCTAATCTATTTTTCTACTCTTTTTTTCCTTTCAACATAACTTCCATATACATCGACACAATGCTTTTGAATTTATTTCATTTAAGTAAATCCTTAGCAATAAACACTCTATGGAGGGTCCTAATGCGCATAGGCATTTGGCATGATGTTATTAAATATAAATATTTCCCATCCTCCATGGTAATAAACTGGCTCAGATCACCAACTTTCTCTCCAACAACAATATCAAAGATTTGGGGTGGACTCCTAAAATCTATTTACTTGATTACACAATGGCTAAGTTGGATCCCTGGTTCGAGACACCTAGTGGAAATCGACAGAGACAAGATTATGGGTCTAGAGGATAGATCTTACCTCACACCTAAACTTGTTTCATGTTTGAGACAAAAAAATATCACCGTCCTCTGACATGCATGGAACAATCATGGAAAAATCGGACTCTCGACCAGTTGGTACATTTTTGGGGGCCTGGGCCTCTCTGGCTTGTTGGCTGTTGAATGGGAATGCTACCGTAATGCTCTCAATAACTCTGGAGTTTCCATAATTGATGGCGATGACACTCTAATGTGGACGAGAGGTGACCATTTCATGTTTCTATCAGCAAAAAATGTATATTTGGCTATTCTCTCCACTCAATACTGCTCGGTTATTGATGGATGGAGGCATGGCATATGGAAGTGGACCATCCAACTAAAAATATAACTATTCACCTGGCTGGCAATTGAAGGTAAGATACATACATGGGAGACTATGCGGAGAAAAGGATGGGAAGGTCCTAGTCAATGTCCATTATGCAAGTGTTATGCCGAAGACATAAACCATCTATTCATCACATGCTTTTTCACCAAATCAAATTGGAAAAGATTAAAAACCCTCCTGATTTTAAAGGATGTATGGAAAGGCCCATCATTGTCGGATTGTTTTAAATAGTGGACAATAGAAAAAAAAAAAATTCTTACCTTCCGACACTCACCTTTTGGTATATCTGGTTGGAAAGAAACTCTGCACTTTTCGAGAATATTCCTCCCTTTGTTATTCAGGTAACCATTAAAACTATGTGTGCCCTCAATTAGAATCCCAACATACAAAAAACTCTGCGAACCTGTACTTGTACTTTTTCTCACCAGGCGGGTTACACATAGCTTGTTTTGATGGTGCAGCTAGTGCTGATGGAAAACAATGTGGTGCAGGGGGTTATCTTAAAACACATGAGTCCACTGTTACCAGATGGTTGATGAATTGTGGGGAAGGTACAAATACCAAAGTTGAGCTTATGGGTTTTTGGGCCACTTTGACATTAGCACATCACCTTTCTTATCCTAAACTACAGATCCTAGGGGATTCAAAGGTGGTCATAGACTAGCTAAATAAAAGAGGCAGATTACAAGCTTATGCTATAGAGGGATGGAAGATCAAAGTACATGACTTAATAAAAAAAATTCAGGCCACAAGCTTTCAACATATATATAGAGCACACAACAAGGAGACAAACATTTTATCTAAAAAATCATTTATGGAACCCGATGGTAGAATCTTCTATTATAGCTGGAAAAATGGCACGGAGGGCCACAAAGAACACATCCATCTGTTCTAGTGAAGCAATATTTTTGGCTATTTTATATGGCGATTTTTGCTATTTTCCATGTCATTTTAGAGCAATTTTGAATTGTAATGTTTTTTTTTGGCGACATAGAATGTAATAGTCTTAGTAATATCTGAAATAATTCATAGATATTATTGTGATCTAGGTAATGTAAAAATTTTATATCTAATATAATGGAGAAATTTTCTTTTTGGAATAAAATTCTTAAAAAATTCTAAATACTTTATGAATAACCATTTACATACACCTCTAATGGAATAAACCCACTCTTCTTCTCTTCCATAAAACTTGTGATGCCAAAATTTAAGTGGCACTCATTCCTCCTCATTGTCACTTAAATTTGTATGCAAAAAGAGGTAATTAACTTTTTTCCTTTTTTTTTTTTCTTCATTGAGGTAATTAACTTTTTCCTTTTTTTTTTCTTCATTTAAACCTAGATGTATAAGTGGTAATTTACCTCTTCCTTCTTATAACTTGAATTTGAATGTATAAAAGGTTATGTGATTATATGATTCAGAATGGATTATTGTATAATTTATCATCTATCGGGGTATTTTCTGGGTGGAAAGATTGAAGGAATAAGTTTATAGAGCCATTTTAGTGGCAGGTCTCAATTTGAGGATTTGGGGTCTAGAACCTTCCAAAGCCATTTTGAGGTATCAAACAACACTTTTTGTGGTGAAAAATTTGCAAGCATAGCTCTTAGCCCATCAACGTTGTTCTACACATTGAGACCCTTCCAACGATGTGAAAATCACCTTAATCGGAGTTTGTATGTGGAAATTATGTTTCCCACAAGTTATCATTCCTTGTTTACCAACCATGTTAACCCACATTACCCATTTGTGGGGCTAGCCACATGTGAGATTTCAGGAATATTCTAGAAAGTCCAAAACACTAACACTAATTTAGAGTTGAGGCATGCAAAAACCCTAACCCTATATAGCTATCAGAATATGTTAAATATTAGGCGGCCAAGAGGAGAGGAGGTTCCATTCTTTTATCTTTGTACTTGTTCCATAGTTGAGCAGAGAATCTAGGTGTGGGATTTGAGAGCATAACAGGGGAAGAATAATATTTTGTAACAATGATTCAGGCCACAATGTTAAAGACAACTGCATAATGAGTGCCCCTTTCTTTGTATTTCTATTTTCATAACTAAAGAAAAGAAAACAAAGCATAGACCTCACCTTTTAGTTGGGTTTTCTCCCATTTTTGGTTTCCCACGATACAACTTGTGTTCATTTGTGTGGATGGTGTGTTCATTTTCTTGTTTTTTCATTTTTATATTTCAGTTGTTTTCATAAAGTTGAGCAATAAGCTAGTGCTAATAAATATGAGATATAAGGAAGTAAACCTACATAATAAAATATTTTTTCATAATACAATATTTGTTGTGACAAATTGTTTCATTGAAATATCCACGACATTTTGCAAATCATTATACAAGGAGAAATCCCTTGATAAGAGAATGGTGGTTTGAAGCATTGACTATGTGAGTCTGATTATTTAGAATATAATGTGATATTGAGCTCTTGAATCACAAAGATTTACATTGTAATTTCAAACATGTAGCATTTACATCCATATCATGTTCATCGTAGTTTGAAAGCCTTGGATTTTGCATTTATGTCATTGTTGATCTATATGATTTTGTGTTAATGAAGAAAAATGAGATAAAGTTTGAAGTGGTCAATAATATTAACATTAAATGTGAATGTGCATGAACATTACATCTCATAGAAGAAGACAAAAAAAAACCAATAGATTAGCTCAAATAGTTAAGTGCATTTTGAGCTTCTTGCAAGAGTTCTCAAGTTTGATTCTCCATACACACTACCTCTTTTAAAAGCCTCTTTCGATTGCCTCTACCTCTTTACGTCTTTTTAAAATCCTCTTTCGATTGCCTTGTCGGTTTAGGTGTCATAATCATTATTGATAGATTTGCGTTGGATACCATCCTTAAATGTGAAAAGAACTTGGGAGTTTCCTCGTGATGTGTTGGTTAGACAAAAATAAATAAAAATGAAAAAGAGCCAATGGACCATGGTGAAGATTATTAAACTATTCGATCTCGTAACCTATTGCATTATCACATGTCCTTCTATTGCACACTTTAGCAATGATGTGAGTTGCGATATCAGTTTGTATAACCATCTGTCTAATAGTAAAAAGGATTTTGAGACATATTTTGGTATTCTTGCCGACCAATATGTGAAGAGGTACCATACGTCAAGACCACTAATTTTACTTTTGCAATTAAATTCGTTATGTTTACTTTATGGCTGATCAACACGTGAAGAAACAAGTGTTKCATTGTAGCATAGTCCCTGCCAAGTAAGTAACTACGCTGCCATGCAACATTGGTCTTCACACTATCAGTCGGGTAAGTTGATGTGATCATAAGGAAGATGTATCAAGGTTCATGTAAAAATCAGACTTTAATGCTACTGTATCGACTATGGGATAGAATGTTAGGTGGTTCTTCTATGCTAGTGGATCAAGATAATCCAGTCATCAGAGAAACCATAAAACCTTCCATTCATTGTATATATTCACTTACTATTTCGATTAACAAAGAACAATGATGATCCATGTATTTGATTGATATAATTTTCATGATGGAAATAAATAAATTTATCATACAATTTATATAAATTGTAAGCAGATGCTCATCCTCAATCCTCCATGGTAGCAAATAAAAATTGTACATTTGCAATTTATCAACCTTAAAAAGGAAAACATAACTAAAAAATTCAAACTCTACAAAGTTCTCCCAAACTTCCCATCACATGTACTCAACCGCACAGAATTAGATATTAGTACTTGAATAGAAGGTAAAATACATTGATTGGAAGTCCCATTATCGGACATGAAAATCATGAGAGGATAGCAATGTCGATGGTAGCAACAGAGAAATGGGGTTGGCAACCGAAGTTTAAATAGCCTTGGGATGAAGAGTTTGAATAAAATTGTTGTCAACATAATAAGGGACAATAATGGGGGAAATATTCAGATAAAAGACATATAGGAGCTGAACTCCACTATCATAGAGAATGTGTTGTGAACCCTAGATGCCAAAGGTAACAATATGATAGAAAACATAGGTGGTGAAAACAATGCAGAGGTACACATGATGAGGTAGACACAATGAATTTGAGTGGAATTGGAAATTCCATCAACTCAAAAGGGGACTATAATATTCAAATCTGGGACAATTTGCAACACAAGTTTAGCATTATGTTGAACACAATGCAGAGCATTGAAATTCATGACAACAGTATGAACTCCAGTGTTATAGAGAAATCAAGGGAAAGCCTTTAAAACTCAAGATAGAATTTTAATGCTAATAACTAGAGATAGAAGTATGGTTGAAATTCACAGTATTAGTATGAACTCTAGTGTTATAGGAAATGGGAGGCATAACCTTGAAGCTTAAGAAAAAAGTTTGGAGCGATTAAAAATATGTAGTAGTATGGTTGAAATTCACGGGGACAGTATAAACTCCAATGTTATAGGAAAGAAGGGGCATAAATTTGAAACTCAAGAYGGTTTTTGAATAATGGAGGTTGAAACGTCGAACACCATTCCAAAACATAAAAGCAAACAAAGGACCGTCTAAACACATGCATGTATCCTCCCTTCCAACGGTTTGACAGAACATTAAATAACGTATTAAAAGGTCGCTGCAAGGTGGCCGCCACCTTTAGAATAAGAGGTTCAATTAGGCGACCAATCATAAACATAAAATTGATTTAAATATTTTAAAAAGGCACAAAATTTAATAGCATAAAGTTAAACTTAGAGAAAAAAAAATAAAAATTATGTTCAACAAGTAGATTAATATGTAGTCAACTACCTTATCGATCACTATAGTCCATGCCCGAGGCAGGGACTAATAAGACTTCCACTGATTTTACTTTTACTAAATATTATTCATTCATTCCCACTCGTCGGAGACTAGGCGTCCATTAGAGTATAGAATTAGATGTAGTTGTGGTGGTGTAATGGTCACACAACAATATTATTTTTATTTTTTAATTTATAGAATTTATGATTATTGGTCTAATTGGTCTAGTGTTTATTTTTACAATCTCAAATTCTTAAGTGTCAACAACATCAATATTTGTAAAAAAAATTGGTATTTTAAAATAATTTTTTCAGAGACTTTTAAAATGGAATAGTTCCATTCTTATCAGATACTTATGGGACTTGACCATAACTTATTTCATTATGTCTTAGAAAAATGAGTTCTTAGCTTATTAAAAACAATTTTTAGGCATACTTCAACATTAAAAAGGCGGTTTCGATGTAAATAGTATTTACAAGAAAGACAATGAGTATCCTTTATTGTTGTCCCTAATGATATAATAATGGGGTCTTGTGCTTTCAAGTAGAATCCCACCTTAATCCCACACATGAAAGCAAATACTACTTGAGATACAACATCAACTTATAAACATATATTTTTAAATTAACATTTATAAAAGTAGTTCTTTATAAATTGGAATATTTATTTAATATTAAAATAACATGCTTTTATATGCCTTTTGGGTAAGGGGTTAAATTACAACCAGGGATAGTATGTGGTCTCACGTATAGGAATAAGTCTAGATGCTACTTGAAAGCACATGACTCCATTGCTTTAACTTCAACGATGATAGTACAAGATTCTAGCTTTCTTGCAGATATTATCTACGCTGAAATTGTATTTTGGTCTTGGAGTAAGACCGGAAATTTATTTTGACTGGTTAAGAGATCGTCTTCCTTAGATGCAAGGACACATGTTGACTAGTCAAGACTCAAAGGTATCTTGTAGGACTAAAACTTTGGCCCCTTACACATTACTAGTGGATTATTTTAGGTGGCATGGTTTTTCTTGAATAATGATGATAAATCAACATACATTCATGGATAACAACGAGTGATGATTTTTTTGCTCTCGGTTGTAACGTAAAAAATGTAATATAATATGCATAAATAGAAATATTCAACATATATCAATAGAACAACAAAATATTGAGAAGAGCAATACCAAAAATAATATTTTTATTCAAATAAAACAATGTTCACTTCCCTCTTCGAGGGGGCAACCTCCAGTAGAGCAGAGCTCTATTAAAATAATTCTCAAGACAAAGCTTTCTCATGCCTCCTACTCTTATTTATATTAATTCTATCTTCTAAATAACATTCTAGAGTAAGATATTTCTAGAATCAGAAGCTTCTATTAGGTCTTCTTACATTGACTTGTCCATATTTATTAAATAGTCCTTATTAACTAATGTCATCCTTTATTACATGGAAAATATATTATTTTATCTACGTGAGGGGTTATGGAGGTTAGGTCCCTAACATTCCCTCCCCCTTGAAAAAGAGCCTTTTCCTCAAGGCTTAAGATGAGGAAATTGTTGTAGAATGGTGGTTGGCTCCTAGGTGGCATCTTTCGGTGGAGTATCCTTCCATTGCATTAAAACTTCCTTAATGGTGAATTGGCGGAGAAGATGCTTGCATTGGTCCAATATTGCTTGTGGGTGAAACCAAATGGAACCTTCTTCATCCAACTCTGGTGGACTGGTCTGGGTGTGATGCTTGGTGCCAATCACTTTCTTCAGGCATGAGACATGAAAAATATGATGTAGCTTGGAGTGGCTGGGAATGGCTAATTGATATGCCACTGGCACCATGTGTTTGAGAATAGTATAAGGACCATAAAATTTAGGGGGCAGTTTCTGATATTGCTGGGGTTTTAATGAAGTATTCTTGTACAATTGTAGACGAAGAAACACATGGTCCCCTTCAGCAAATTGGTGTTTAGAATGACCCTGGTTTACCTATTTCTTCACGCGGTTATGAGCCATGACTACATTTTATTTGAGAGTACTGAGAATGATCATGCAGGCTCTAAGATTGAAGTCAACCTCCTAAACCTTGGAGATGCCTGGCATGTATGGGAGAACCGATGGTGGTTTATGTCTGTAGACTGCTTCAATGGAGTCATGCAAGTGGTAGTATGGTAAGAGGTGTTGTGCAACCATTTAGCTAGGGGTAACCATTGAACCCACCGATGTTGTCTATCAGATGCAAAACACCTCAAATGTGTTTCCAAACACTTGTTGACTGCTTTCATTTGGCCATCAGTTTGGGGATCATAGGCTATGCTAAGATGCAATTGGGTTCCTTGGATCTTGAATAATTCCTGCAAAAAATTTCTTGTAAAAGTTGGATCACGGTCAGAAACAATAGACTGAGTCATTCCATGGAGTTTGAATATATTATCCATAAAAGTTTGAACCATTGTGGATGTTGTGAACGGGTGTTGAAAAGCATAGAAATGAGCATATTTGGAAAGACGATTGACTACCACCATGATGACAGACTTATTTCCTGAATTGGGTAAGACAACAATGAAATCCATAGAAATATTTGTCCAAATAGTATGTGGAAGTGGAAGTGGTTGGAGTGTGCCAGGAGGTTTGAGAGTCTCACCTTTGTTGCACTGACAATCTCACATTCGGCCACAAAGGTGTGGATGTGATGTTTCATACCGTCCCAGAAGAAACAATGTTTTACGCGTTCATAAGTTTTTGTAAAACCTGAATGGTTGGTCATAGGTGAAGCATGAAACTCAAAGAGCACCATGGATTTAAATGATGACTATTTGCTTAAATATAGGTGGCCTTTATAGATAAACTCTTAATTGTGCCAAGAGTACCCGAGAGTAGCATGAGGATCATGTTGCAGTTTTTGGATTAGGCTAGAAATTTTGGGGTCTTGCAACCATTCCCAAAGAATGACCTAAATTTAGTCGACGACAATGAATGAGAGGGAAAAGAGGGACCCTTATTTTTCATATTTCCTGGAAAGAGCATCAACCACCACATTTTCTCTACTGTTTTTGTAAATGATCTCATAATCATATCCAAACAGCTTTGTCATCCATTTTTATTGCTCTGGGGAGGAAAGTCTTTGTTCTAGGAAGTACTTGAGGCTTTGATAATCCATTTTTATTTGGAAGTGTCGACCCAATAGATAAGGGCGTCAAAGATCCACTGCATGAAAAATAACAAACATTTCCTTTTCATATATTGATTGGCCGAAATGTCACTCCGACAACTATTTGCTGTTAAAAGCCAACGGTCATCCATCTTGCATAAGGACTGCCCTGATTCATCTCCTTGATGCATCACATTCCAGAACAAAGTCAAGTAGGGCCAGTACAGGAGTAGTGCACATAGCTTATTTTAAGGCTTGGAAGGATTGGTCAACGTCTAGAGTCCAACTGAAAGCATTCTTTTTAAGGATCTGTTAGAGGGGCTATGATTTTTCCATAATTCTGAACAAACTTGCGATAATAGTCTGTTAAACCCAAGAAACCACACAGACTTTTAAGAGTTTTAGGGTGAGGCCAATTTTGCATAGCTTCATTTTTCTTAGGATCCACCCTTACATCGTCCTTGCCAACAATATGACCCAGGTACTCAACTTCAAAGACACCAAAAGCACATTTAGACTATTTGATGGAAATTTTGTGCTTGGAAAGGAAATGGAGAACTTGATCCACATGGATTATATGGGCTTGCCACATTTTACTATAGATGAGAATATCATCAAAGAAGAATAACACAAAGTGATCGAGGAAAGGATGAAGACATGATTCATGAGACTTTGAAAAGTGGAGGGGGCATTACAGAGACCAAAGGGCATGACCAAGAACTCATAGTAGCCCTCATGAGTGCGGAATGCAACATTGGGAATGTTTTCCTCTTTCATATCTATTTGGTGGTAGTTAGAATGGAGGTCAAGTTTGGTAAAGTATTGAGCTCCAATGAATTCATCTAGAGGTCATCTATAATAGGAATGGGGAATTTGTCCTTGATGGTAAGTTTGTTGAGGGCACGGAAATCAGGACACATGCGCCAAGTGCCTTCCTTATTGAGGACCATGATGACAAGGGAAGAATAGGGGCTGGTACCAGAACAGATAACACCCGCTTCTAGAAATTCTTGGAAAAATTTCTCAATTTCATTTTTTTGAACAAAGGGATGATGATAAGGGAGCACTTTTGGAGGAAGACTACCTGAGATTAAAGGAAAGGAATGATCATGGTCACTACAGGAGGGTGGAAGGCCTTGGGGAGTTTGGAAAATAATGTGATGTTGGGAAGGGATAGATTGAAGGTTGGGGTGCACCACGATATTCTCAACTACTTGAATGGAATGGAGTTGGGAAATGGTGCCAGAATGAACTTTTTTGAGTAATTTTTCCATGCAGTGGGAATTGATGATCTCTTTCAAGACTGTTGTAATGCCTTGGAATTTATACTATTGGCCTTCCTATTGGAATTATTGCATGGTTAAATTCTTAAAATCCATGGTGATGGGGCTGAGAGTGTGCTTTCATTTAGCACCAAGCACAATGTCACAACCACCCATGTCAGGAAAACATGTGAGATTTCAATTTATACTGACCAATTTGTAGGCACACATTTTCAAAATGCCCCCCACATTTCATGGAACCACCATTGGAAACCATGATTTGAAAATTGTTGACAACATGGATATAGCAATTGATTTCTTGGGCAAGGTGGCAATGAATGAAATTATGAGTGATGCCACTATCAAATAAGAAGATGAATTTCTTGTTCTTAATGTAACCAATCAATTTGAGGGTTTGGGGAGTAGAAAAGATAGTGAGAGCATGTAGTGAGATTAGTGGGTCAAATTTAGGAGGATTAAAGGGCAACATAAGATCATCTGCTTGGGGTAGAATTGCCTCAGGTGAAACCTCAACATATTCATTGGAAACATCCTCCCAAATGGCCATAAAAAGTTTCTGTTATTTACACTTGTGCCCGGGAAAGTATTTTTCATCACAATTATGGAAAAGACCCTTGAGTTGGTATTTATCCATTTTTGCTCGTGTTGATTTTTGGACCTTGAGAGGAGTGGTCGAAGGGGAAATATTGGGAGGGCGGGGGTAGGGAATAGAAATGATTTTTTTGTTATGGGAAAAGATGACATGTTGTGCCTCCTTGGCACGTTTAGTTTCTTCCAAAAAAGTCTATGGGTGATCCATGAGGACCTGGGCTTAGATTTCATTCTTGATGCCACTGATAATGCATTCCTAGAAGAAGGAATCAGTCACGCCCTCCGTTTGGAAAGCCAAGTTCTCAAAGGCAACGATAAAATCTTCCATTGTTCCTAACTATTTTAACTTGATCAAATGGCCTAAATGGTGGGTGTATAAGTGTTATAACCCTAAATTGCACCACACATGCTTACCTGGCATCAAGCCATCTCATATCCCTTCTTTGCCAAAACACTGCTGAACAACTCTTTAAAAAACCTCTTTTATAAAGGCCCACGCACCCTACTCCATTATTGCACGGGTGTACATGCTGGCTGACCTAAAACAACCCGCGTGGACTAACAAAAGCATGAAAAAAGGAAAGTTGCCGACGGAACACAAAATCTATGGGTGAGTTAACTGAAACTCTCAGCCATGCATGGTCGAGGGTTCGTCCAAATACCTAGCTCCTTCTAGCCTATAAAAGAAGGGGTAGGGGTCCCATTTGGAAGGAGAAAAAATATAGCAAAGAAACTCTACCCATTTGCGTATTCCCACTGTCTCAACCCTTTAGCCTTCCTTGTACTAAAGGAGATACAAAGAAAAGCAGTTGGAGGATAGTTGAAGAGGAGCCCAGGATTAGGTTCGCGGAGTGGTGGCCAGTCTCAACTTTTGTAAATTGACTCATTCAAAGTAATAAAGAAAGTGCTTTTCCCATCCCAATTCATGAGTTATTCATAGTTTGCTAAGTAGATGTTTGAATTTCTAACCCGTTAGTCTATAGGTAATATGCATGTGTAGTTGTTGCTTGTCTTGTATGTAGGTCAGCATTGGAAAGGAAAACTATGAACAAGTGATCAAGTGTGACAAGGGATCGACATTGAATGCTTAGAACGAGGTAGGTTGATCTAGCCATGCATTTACTGAAAAGAAATGGGATTTAAGTTTGGGGACAAAGGTAGAAACTAGATTTTCTCTAGGTCATATATGCATGCAAAGTCTAACCCTATTTGCTAGTCCGTAAGTAGATTTCCCTCACAATAGAATTGGCGACCATACTAGGGAGTCTCTAGGGTTCTTGGAATTTTATTTAGTTTTTGGGTAGTTTAAAAGACTAGTTTTTCTTACCTATTTTTTCTTTTAGTTTCTGTAAGGTATGAGCTAGTAGGGAGTCTGGTTTTCCATACCATCTTTCTCTGTTATTTTCTTGACTATGTTTTTTCAAGACCCACAAAGGTACACGCAGCCTACATAAGGTCTGTACGTGTATACCCTCACCCTACTCTCTTACAGACCGCGTGTGAACGCTAGCTGAAGAAGTAGCAGTAGCGTGTAGATTCTAGAAAACTTTTTGAGGTAGTCATCCTCTTCCCTATTATAATCAGTTAGTTTCAGGGGTTTTCTGGAAGTTTGTCTGAGTCTTGATTGTTTGCAGTCTTATTTCATATTGTTTTTGTTTTACAAAAAATTGTCTTTCATCGTTTTCTTTTTTTCTGTTCAAAAGAGTGTCTAAGCCTTCAGGAGACCCTAATTATCAATATCAGTGGTCTCTTCCTGGTTTGGTCTATTTGTTTTTTAGTTTTTCTCAGAGTTTAGAGATACACACAGCCTGTACAAGGTCAACCCGCGTGTACACGCCCTCTGTCTCTATACAACCTGTGTTCACACGCTGACTGTTGGATTAACAATAGCGTGCTTGTGCATGATAGTTTTTTTTTAGGGTAAGGAAATCATCCTTTCCATTGATGAGAATTATAACTCTTAGGTATTTGAATCTCTGTCTTAGCAGTCAGTAGCTTAGGATTAACTTTACCCTTAGCTTGCTTTTTCTCATTTAAAAAGTTGTCATAATTTTTTTTTTAAGGTTTTTAGACAAGTGTGAGTCATTTTTTTTTTAGTTGCTAGTGTGTGATTTCTTGAAGTGATTCTCTGCGATCTGCGATTAGGCCAGAATTGTTTTTCTTGTTTTTTTACTTGTTGGTATTTTTCCTCTTTGCTTTATCAGCATTTAAATAAAAAAAAAAAACTCTTTTCATTTTCTTGTTTGGTTGAAGAGTGTGTTTCTGCATTATTAGCCAGGGAAAAGTCATTTATTTCATAAGTTTTTGCAGTTCACTTAGATCATAAGTAGCTCGTAGTCGAGTGAAATTCCTTTTGAGTTTTTTTTCCAAAATCTTAGACAAGTTTAAAAAAAAAAAAAAAATTTGAAAAGTTGTTGAAATTTTGCATTAAATTTTTTTTTTTTTTTTCCAGCTTTTTACTCATTTTTTCTTTCGTCTTTTACACATCATCAGTTTCACTTCCATACCCCTTGACATAATACAAAGCCATAAAATTAACGCTAAAATCTAAAATTTATTAGACTTTCATGTTTGTAGGGTTAACCAACTAGTTCAGGTTTAGGGCCTTGGATTAGGTTGGAGAGGAAACTCTTCAAGGCCATTCAAATCAAACATTGGAGTCTGAGTTAGGGAGTGTCCAAGTCCATTATCATGAAATTTATTGGGGACCCCCCTCTAACACAGGGGATAAACATGAGGCCGCCTGCAGAAAGGTAGTAGAGATAACCCCTCCAAAGCTAGACCAATCGTAGTGGAGAACACATATAGAGGGCTTGTCTTGGGATTCCGTCATTTGCATTTTCCATGGGGATTCATGGGTCTCGAATTTGTTTGAGGCCCTCAGTCGTCTTTCGTACCATTTTCTCTCGATACCCTTAACAAGTTTCGGGCTCGATATCCAGCTCATTGTGGTCTACCCGACTTTTGACTGTACCCGCCTAGTGACTATTCGCGCGCTAGCAACCTATTTGCCCATCTTTTTTAGGGACATACACAGGTGACTGCAGGGGTATACCACGGTACCTAGGACAGACATCGAGCTAGGATTTGCAGAGTATACATGGAGGGTGCTTTCATTTTCGAGTTGCACTTGCATCGGTAAGTTGCTCTAGTGTTGGTTGTTGTAACTGTTCTTCCAATTAATTTAGTGTTTGCCTGTCTTATCTCCTAGGGAATTTTTTAGTGTGTATTACTTTTGAACGTTTAGACTACCCTAGAGTATCTTGGATATTCTCACACAGTGGAGGATCCCGAGCTCCGCCGGTCACGAAGGCTTCTTGGCCTGCTGCCAGTTAACACTAGAGCCACCCCCACCACCATTAAGGCGAAAGCTAGACCAACAAGGGTCTTTTGAAGCAACCGGGCCACAAGAAATTGTGCCCGCCCAACAGACAATGTCTCACATAGCAATGGAAACAAATGATGTTACTTCTTCTGGGAATTCTTCAATTCCCACTATGGTTGTCACCACAGGAGCGTTTCCACCTCCTAACCCACCGTCAGCGATCCGAACCACCATGGTATCGATCGCAACTACCTCACACAGTGGTCCGATACAGTCTTCAGTGGCCACACCCCCTTTCACACCAAGTGTGACATGCCCTCCGTTCTCATACGTGATTCCTAGTTCAGGTACAAGTCCTTTACTTTCCTACTCCACTTTACAGACTTTAGGTCTGGGGGCAGGGAGCTCTAGCGCTCCTCTGCAAGGTCACATGGGGGGAACTCCTGCTCCTTTTAATGCTTTCCCTTACGAAGGAGGTCATATACCTCCTTCTTCCCCTTCACTCAGTGGCTCGCATCAGCAATCCACTGGGCAACCTACACACAATAGTTTATTTGGAGCGGGGAGTCAAGGACCACCTTCGCATAGTATGTCGGTAGGTTCGACACCATTTTATTTGAATGAAACATTTGGTAAAAATGCCTTCTCATCAACCACTTTCCCGACTGGGGAAATCCCAGTTTTGGACAATCTATTCCTATGCAAGTTACTATTCCTGCACAGGGGGCAAACCTAGGAACTTCTTCCACATCAGGGCCTTGGAATTCTTGGCAGGGATCCATTCCCTCATCCGGAATGCCGATCTGGGGTAATTCTTTCCACAATCAATGGAACCTCGAACATACTACTATGCCTATCCCCACGGGACCGGCATGGGGTAACCCTTCCCAAAGTCCTTCGAATATAATGCATGCCAAACCATCTATTTCCTATTTCAGAAATCAACCGATGATGTCCCCACATACGCAAAATCCATACGCTGGCCAGGGCCATGGTTTCTACCAGAATTCGGGCCAGCAGCCGAAATTTTCCTAGCAACCTGGTGCCAATCAAACTCCAGGCCCCTTTTTCCCAGGTTATCACCAACAACCCAAACTTCCCTTCTTGGCAACTTTGCACTTGCCATAATTGACAAGGTTGTTGAATGACCCTATCTGTTACGATCCGCGTTGGCCTCCTATGCTGATGAAGTTGCCTTCGGACATCCCAAAGTTCAAGTCCAAGCCTAACGAAGATCTAGAAGATCATGTGACTACCTTTCATATTTGGTGCTCATCTAACTCATTGAAATATGACTCCATATAGTTGCGATTGTTTCAATGTACTCTCATAGGGAGTGTCATGAAATGGTACATTGAGCTCGATTGCTCAAGATACTCTTCCTTTGGCGAACTGGCGATGGCTTTCCTGAACCATTTCTAGTTACCTGTGAGATACGATGCTGGCACAGAGCTTCTCGCCAATTTCGAACAGACAACAGTAGACCATATCTCTGATCACATCCAAGAATGGAGATGCCGGAAGAGTTTAATCAAGGTGCTAGTCACACCAACATTCTTGCTTGAGTGGTTCCTTAAGTCTTTGGTCCCCCAGTTATCCAAAGACGTTGCGATGTCAGAAGTTTTCTCCAAAGAAGACACCATCATGAGGGCTCAACAATTTGAGCTCAACTATTCTTAGTCTAGTTTATTATACAACATCTTTCCAGATGCGCCACGTTGAATACTGGATAAAACTAGACAGAGAACTGGACCACATGCCAATGGTATTGTTGGTTCAGCACAAACAAAGCCCGCTGAGCAATTGACGAAGCAGTTGCAACAGTTATCTATACAACACACAATGGCCAACCAAACTACTGCTTTGGTTTCTCCCCCTACCAAAATGTCGGAGGTACACACAGTGCAATCGACTAACCCAAAAGCCACGTAGTAGCCTGAAGGGAAGAAAAAACAATGAAAGAAGGGTAAGGGGGATAAAAAAACTATCGATAATGCTAGTGGGGACAAAAATGAGAAACAGAAGGCAAGGTATCCATGCAACTTGTGCACGGAAGACCACCCGACCCATTTATGTCCTTGGCTTGCAGAGACCCAAAAGTTTGTGATGCAGCAACAACCTACTGTGTTGACTAATCCATTTTAGCATGGGTAAAATCTAACCCAAGCCTCTGCAAGCACGGAAGGGGGCAGCCAAGAACCCCCTCCACCTGTGAACAACCCCGCATCCGTGAACGTATACATGGTGAGGGGTGATGCTTTTATATTGACTAGAGCACATGACTATAGTAAACCAAGAACTTGTGAGAAAGGTAAAGAAGTTGAACTCCTATCTCTTCCTCTACAGATTGAGAAGACGTTGGGCGAAACAATGACATGCATTCCTAAAGGCACATTTAAAAAAGCTTCTCATAAACCAAACACAAGGGCCGCCCATAACTACTCTGTGGTGGAATATTTAACACAAACCCCTTGTGTGATGTCCACTTTGGAGGTCCTCCAAAGCTACCCTCCTCAGAGGAAAGCCTTGTTAACCGCTTTAGGCTCTACTGAGACTTGTAATCCAGGTACAATCATGCTGGATATTACCGACTTAAAACCTCATCTACCTTACCACGTAGCGTTTCATATAGTAGTGGCTTATCCCATGAAAACTTTTACTCGGAATATCTTCTGCATGGTGGTTGATGAGGGTGCCTCGACATGCGTTATGTCGTTGGCATGTTGGAAGGCCATTGGACAAATCATTTTGTCTCCTTCACCTACTCTCCTCACCACTTTCGACAGTCATTCGTTCCGACCACATGGCATCGTTCCTTCTTTTCCCATGCAGTTAGGAGGGAAGACCGTGTGTGTCGAAGTAGATGTAGTTGATGCTCCTCTCGACTATAACCTCTTGTTAGGAAGGAGTTGGACTTATTCCATGCAATCTGTGGTTGCTACAGTTTTTTGGGTCTTGTTGTTTCCACACGAGGGCCGGATAGTGACCATCGATCAATTGTCTTTCTCTAGACCTGACCCTGCATTGGGGGCATCAACGGTCTCGATGATCGATAATCCTCAACTAGGTGTCGTCAACGTAGGAGTTGGTTTGTGCCCATCTTTGATGGGTACCTTCAATTACCTGCCCCCTCAAGGCGATATCAATTTTATATCCAATCACCATAAGGTTGATATTTTTCAAGTTTCGTCGTTCCGCACGAATTACTTTGATGATCTGTGGATACTTCCTTCCCCATCAGCCATGATGGATGAGGCAGGGCACCCAGGTATGTCCATGCCCTTGTCCACCGCTAAAGTAGTGTACTCTTTAGTCTAGCAAGATTCATCTAACACTGATCCAACTCCTACACAAGAGTTAGATCCACTTCTAGAGCTTATTTGGGCTCAGGGTTCTCTCGCTAACACCGATTCGTTAGACTTAGTCTTACCTTCAGACGAGGTAGTAATCGAAGTAATGACTAGTCCGGACAAACCTTGGGAATATCTTCATCATCGACCATATTTTCTCCCAGAGTTAAGCTGAATCAAAGCAGGAGAATTCACCGTGACCATGACGGGAGATCAGTCATGTCCTATTAATCTCTTAGCTACACACGAAATTTATGTTGAGGGAAATATGGAAACTATCGTTGAAACTATACCAATCAATATCTCCCGAAACCCTAACATCGTGGAGAATGTTTTCGTTGGAGTTGAATGCTCCCCCGAAGAGATTCAAATCTACACAGATCTTTTCAAAGAATTTCGTGACGTTTTTGCCTGGTCTTATGAGGAAATGTCAGGTATCGATCCAAAAATAGTTGAACATGAGATCACAATGTATCCTGAGGCCAAGCCTATTCGGCAGAAACTTTGTCCAGTTTATCCTAAGAAAGCAGCAGCCATCAAGGTTGAGGTTGAGAAATTGCTAAAGGCAGGTTTTATCTATCCTATCCATTTGACCCAATGGGTGTCAAATCCTGTGCCAGTCAATAAAAAACAAGGCATAATCCGTGTATGTACCAACTTCCATGATTTGAACAAGGCATGTCCAAAAGATAATTTTCCAACACCATTCATCGACTAGATCATTGATGAATGTGCTGGTTGTGAGGCCTTTTCTTTCATGGACGATTTTTCAGGATATAATCAAATCCAAATCAAGCCCGAAGACCAACATAAAACGACATTCATTTGTCCTTGGGGTAAATTTGCATATCGTAAAATGCCTTTTGGTCTTAAAAATGCTGGAGCCACCTTTCAGCGGGCCATGTCTTTTACTTTTCATGACCTCAAGCATATAGTCAAGGCTTACTTAGATGATTTAACATCTCGATCTCGCAAGAGAACAGATCATCCCACACACCTCTGACTTATCTTCGAACGTTGTCGCTACTTTTGGATTCGCCTGAATCCAAACAAGTGCAACTTCTGTGTAACGTTAGGACGATTGTTAGGTTTCATAGTGTCAACAACAGGGATCATGGTCAATCCTCTCAAGGTTGAGGCAATAATTCAGTTGCCTCCCCGACGCACAATCCTTCAACTTCAGAGTCTACAAGGCAAGGCAAACTTTTTATGACGCTTCATTGTCAACTATGCTGAGATCACCAAGGGCTTTATGCGTTTACTGAAGAAAGACATTCCATTTTACTGGGACGATGCCGCTCAACGCTCTTTCGATGAATTAAAACATGCCCTCACAACTTCCCCTCTGCTACGACCACCTAACTATAACAAAGATTTCATATTATATCTGGCTTCCGCAGAGTCAACCATTGGCATGGTTTTAGTTCAGGAAGATGACTTGTTCTCAGAATACGTGATCTATTACCTGAGTCGAGGCCTCATAGGATCAGAACTCAATTATTCTCATATCAAAAAACTTGCATTGGCAGCAGTTCATGCTGTTCAACGGTTCCGTCATTACATTCTGTTTCGCAAGACCACCGTCATTGCTATCGTGAATCCATTCCAGTATATGTTGACACGATAGGTAATTGGTGGAAAAATCAGTAGATGGACATTCATCCTCCAGGAATTTGACTTAGACTTCGTTTTAGCAAAGTCCAAAAAGTCACTGGTCTTCACAGAGCTTATTTCAGAACTTCCGGTTGAGTCAGGTAACGTTGTGCCTGAAGAATCATCTATCCGGGGAGATATGTTTTTGATCACATCTTCGGATCCCTGGTACATAGATAAACTTATCTATCTCCATACTTTGAAGTGACCCACTTATACTTCTCATGATGAGCGTCGACGTATACGCCATCAGGCTAAGAATTATCTCATACTCGATGATACGTTGTATTAGAGAGGTGTAGACTGCATCCTATGCCGATGTCTCACTCACGAGGATGTATTTATTGTGATTAATGATTTCCATACCAGAGCTTGTGGCGATCATTTGTCTAGGTTGGCAACAACCCAAAAGATTCTACGAGCAGGTTACTTCTGGCCGACACTTATCAAAGATTGTATCGAATCGGTCAAAAAGTGCCATCTGTGCCAAATCTTCTCTCGGAATATGAGGGCACATCCCGCTCCCATGTTTCCTATAATCACCATTGGTCCCTTCACCGAGTGGGGGATTGATTACACCACATGCAACCCCCCTTCAACAAGGGGGCATCGCTATATCATCATAGCTGTCAACTACTTCACAAAGTGGGTTGAAGCTATACCAATGTTTAAATATGGTGGAGAGACTACAACTCTTTTTTTATTCAACCAGATCATAGCAAGGTTCGGCGTCCCAAGGGAGATTGTCACTAACCATGGAAGTCACTTTTAGAACCAGATGATGACTGAATTAACATCAAATCTTGGGTTATGGAAAGAAAATTCATCACCCTACTACCCCCAATCTAATGGGCATGTGGAAGCTGTAAACAAAACTCTTAAGACCATTCTACAGTGAACTATCAACTCAGCCAAGTCAAATTGGCATTTGATGTTATACTCGTCATTATGGGCTTACCGAACATCTGTTAAGACTACAACTGGTTTCTCACCTTTTCAACTCGTTTACGGACTAGAGGCAGTCTTGCCCATGGAATGTCAGATCCCATCTCTAAAATTGGCAGTACAATTATTGCCAGACACTTCTCCACTTGAAGAATGGTTAATATAACTTGAACAGCTCAATGAGCAATGTTGTGATGTGGCCCTGGCCAACGAGGCTCACAAACATAAGGTCAAGTGTTAGTATGATAGGTCCATTCGTCCTCAGATTTTTTCTGAAGGCGACCTTGTCCTGGTCTATGACCAAGATAAGGACCCCTTGGGGGCAGGAAAATTCAAGCCCATGTGGTTTGGACCTTTCATCATAAAAGAGGTATTAAAAAAGGGCGCTTATCGTCTGGTTGATTTTGAAGGGAATTCTTTGGCGGAGCCTAGAAATGGGCTCTACCTCAAGAAGTATTACTCATAGGTAGGTCACTGTGGGTAACTTTTTGTAACATATGTATAGTCTTTGTACTATTACTTTTTAGTTTCTTTTAAGTGTTATGGACGTGTCTTTGATGTTATCTTTCATCACTGTGGCAGATGTCAAGTGATTCCGAGGTGTTCATTGAGTATGCAGACGGTGCCAGTCAGCACACTCAAAATCTTGCCTCCACAGCTTGGGTAACCTTTACACCTCAAGGCCAGTTGTTATCTTCTGAAGGTATATGCTTAGGTGACACCACAAATAATGTCGCTGAGTATAGTGAAGTTATTGAGTTGCTTTGTGACGCTTTGTCATTGGGTATCTCTCATCTCTAGGTCTATCTCGACACTCAATTGGTTGTGTCTTAGTTAAACAAAGTATATTGCGTTCATGATCCAACTTTACACTGACGATTCCTTAGGGTACGTCTCTTAGAACGAAACTTTGATTATATTACATATTTCATGTTCCTAGGAGATTAAACCAAATTACAGATACTCTAGCTAATCAAATTTTAGATTGGCATCTTGCACATATATGAAAGAACAGAGTAGACCTTATACCAAAAACCATTTAGAGTGATTCAGGAGTTGTATAGGAGGGATTTGATCGAGTATTGGGACAATTTTGTTTTTTGAGTTTTGAGTAATTTTAGACGGTCCGTGGAAATTTTTTCCGACGATCAACTTGAGCATATAGGCTAGGTTTCTACCCTGATTTTTGTATCTCATTGTCTTTTTCCTTTGCCATAGGATCGATCCCATCAGATTGTGACACAGAACCATCATATCTGCTTTATAAGTGTCGCAACTTGGTGGTAGAGCTTACCGAAACATGGATGCCCTAGGTAGTTCCTGGTTTCATTATGGTATTCATGCTGTCTCTACAACACTATAGGCTCAGGAGTCCTTGCATTTTTTTCTGAATATGAGTTTGAGACTCATTTGCATGATTCTTCTTCACTCTTGACCTCACCCTCAGGACTCCCAAAAAATAACAGGTCTTCTTTTAAGCCCTTTTCAGACCCTCTAAACATGAAAAGATTGCCGAGAGATCTTGTGACCTGTCACGCACGTTAAACTGAAATTTGAAGTCACGTCTGTCTGGCGGTAGTTTACCCCTTTTTCGGTCCAGATGGTCAACTGTACGAACAAAGGTATACTCTATGGAACCTCCATTCTTTAGAAGAGTACTCTCAAGTATAATTTTATCCCTTTTTCGGGCCTGAGGGACTAAACTTACAAAAAAGGAACCCCCACGAAGTCCATAGTTAAGCTCTTTTCAGACTCCCTAAAATTGAAAAGATCGTCGAGTGACCTTATTCTTTCACACTCATTAAATTGGTCCAGAAGAATATTCCTAACGGAGTCCATAGTTAAGATTTTTTTAGACTCCTTAAAAATGAAAAAATGGTCAAGTGATCTTGTCTTTATCACACTCGTTAAAATGGTTTTGAATAGACGTCTTGTCGGTGCTAATTTACCCCTTTTTCAAACCGACTAGACTACCTTCGAAAAAGGTGCCCCAATGGAGTCTCCTTTTATGTTTTTTC
Source organism: Picea engelmannii (assembly GCA_009831015.1). Taxonomy (NCBI): domain Eukaryota; kingdom Viridiplantae; phylum Streptophyta; class Pinopsida; order Pinales; family Pinaceae; genus Picea; species Picea engelmannii. The sequence goes on from ML778673.1 coordinate 64,604, forward strand.
AGACTCTCTAAATATGAAAAACCACCGAGCTTACCTTCTCTGGGCTCGTTAAACTTAGATCGAAGGATGTTACCATTGTGTGTTTTGTTAACCGCATTTGCATACCTTATATGTCAGCCTTGTAACAGTTTGCTTTTTCATTTTAACACCCTTGGCCCCCGGAGGATTTTTCCCGAGTATCATTATTTTGAACATCAGTCTTGTCCTTGTGCCTTGAACTTGTATGTTTGCAACACTCGTTCCTCCTTTGTAACGTAATATTCCTTTATTCTTTTTCCAAAACTATTGAAAAGGACAAAAAAATCAAATATACCCCAAAAAGAGGAAGGGAAAAGTATTTTCTTTATTGACAGCATAATGAGTCAGCCTTGGATAAAGAACATCTGTCCATTTGTTCATCAAACCATGGGATTTAATATGACCTTAGGAAGTTGGTCTTGCTATATAGAGTTGTGTCCTCCCCCATTTGGTTATTCTTCCAAACATATGGAGAGTTTACGTTGCCTCCTGCCTCGTAAACTTATGTTAATGCCATGCTGCCTGAGTCTCATCATTTGTTGTGCTATTGTCCAAGGGAAGTTTGTCACCAAGCCTGAGTCAGCCCGTCTACATTTTGTCTCTTGCCCTCATGCCCGACCATCCTGAATGTCCAATCAAGTCCTTGTTCGAAATCAATGAAGCCTTCAGTCTGATCATCAAGTCCATGACCAACGAGCCGTCGAAGACCTCTAGGTAGTGCAGTCGTACACTCATATTACACTCCTACCCGAGTTTTGAAGATTTTGAAGTTGTTGCTCGAGCTCGGAAGACCTCATCTGCAGCCATCAGGCTGAATCAACTTCTAGAAGATGGATACTCTATATGTATATCTTTCTCATTTCGATATGTAGCTCCATTGTGTATTGTTTGTGGCTACTCTTTATATAGTTATATGACATGGATCTACAATGTATTTGATTGGTAGCCATGATTCTATTTCATCCCAAGCATGGGTATGCCCGCCTCAGTGAGACATTTGTTATTTTGTAGACGATGCCTCCCGGTTCTTGATCCTTGGGCTCAATCGTTCAACACATCAGTAAATATTGGTAATGTATTTCAGCCATCAGATGCTCTTCTGACCTCACACATTAGGGGGCATATATTATAACCCTAAATTTCACCACACATGCTTACCTGGCATCAGGCCATCTCATATCCCTTCTTTGCCAAAGCACTGCTGAACAACTCTTTAAAAAACCTCTTATATAAAGGCCCACACGCCCTACTCCATTACTGCACTTGTGTACATGCTGGCTGACCTAAAACAACCCGCATGGACCGACAAAAGCATGAAAAAATGAAAGTTTTCGATGGAACACAAAAGCTATGGGTGAGTTAACTGAAACTCCCAGCCATGCATGGTCGAGGGTTTGTCCAAATACCTAGCTCCTTCTAGCCTATAAAAGAAGGGGTAGGGGTCCCATTTGGAAGGAAGAAAAATATAGCAAAGAAAGTCTGCCCATTTGTGTATTCCCATTGTCCCAACCCTTTAGCCTTCCTTGTGCCAAAGGAGATACAAAGCAAAGTAGTTGGAGGACAATTGAAGAGGAGCCTAGGATCAGGTTCGCGAAGCGGTGGCCGGTCTCAACTTTTGTAATTTGACTCATTCAAAGTAATAAAGAAAGTGTTTTTCCCGTCCCAATTCATGAGTTATTCATAGTTTTCTAAGTACATGTTTGAATTTCTAACCCGTTAATCTATAGGTAACATGCATGTGTAGTTGTTGCTTGTCTTGTATGCAGGTCAGCGTTGGAAAGGAGAACTGTGAACAAGTGATCAAGTGCAACAAGGGATCGACATTGAATGCTCGGAATGAGGTAGGTTGATCTAGCCATGCATTTACTGAAAAGAAATGGCATTTAAGTTTGGGGACGAAGGTAGAAAGTAGATTTTCTCTAGGTCATATTTGCATGCAAAGTCTAACCCTATTTTCTAGTTTGTAAGGAGATTTCCCTCACAACAATGAGTCAAAGTGTTCATATAGATTAGCAACAAACTATGTTCAAGCAACATAACCTTGGTGTGCATTTCTACACCATTGCCACCATTTCCATGGTTACATATCTTAATAGAGAATGTTGTAATGAAGCTTGGTCAATTAATCAGTAATGCCATGTAGGGAAAAATAGTGTTCCATTTGAGTGACCTAGGTGGTTGGATCCAATCCATCAAATTTGTTCACCTCAACCCTACGAAAATGGGGGTCATGATTGGAATGAAAGTGCCAAGGATTGGAAGAGTCAACACCTTCGACTTGGGGTTTTGGGTTAGAGGAGGAAGGACCATGGGAGAGGAATTGTTGGAAAGCATATTTGAGTTCTACTATTTGGCTAGCGAGCTGGTCCTACATGTGGTCTATTTTTGCATGAATGACAATAATGTCATTATTCAGTTTCTGGTTGGTTTTGTCTTGGCGAGTGGGGGTCACTAGGAGATGAGGGGTGGGTCCGCTGATAAAAAAGGAAAATAAGTGATATATACCACTACGATCAGGGAAACAAGACGAAACCAACCAGAAACTGAATAATGACATTATTGTCATTCATGCCAAAATGGACCACATCTTAGACCATTGCTAGCCAAATAGTAGAACTCAAAATGATATATACCACTATGATCAAGGAAACAAGAGGAAACTAATGGGATAAGTGGGAAATAAGGGCATCGGGAAGGGTATGGGTTCACAGGAAAAAAAAGGAGGAAAATGATATGTATCACAATGATCAGGATGAAAAGGGGAATCTAATGGGATAAGTCTCAAATAAGGGTGCAGGAAGTACCTATACTTTTTTTTTACTCTTGCGGAGTTATACTTTGACCTGAATAATATTGCAGTGTCAAAATGCCCAAATTCTTAACAGAAAAAAATGTGTAGTAATTTCAGAACCAAAATGTAGGAGGTAGGGTTGTGCAACCAAAATATCATTTATGTTCATTGTCTGGTATGTTCCCCCTAGGTTAGGGTTTGCAGGGTGCCTATGGAAAAGGGTTTCCCTATGCTATAACTTTCTAAAATACATGCGGGGTCGAACAATAGTACTCGATCCAATATCTGAGGGCACCAACTAAGGAGGCTCGACCATACCCTTAGCCGTACTACCCGATTACCCTGGTACTCAAGAGTATCTTCCCGAGTGTTATTATTAGTGGCACTATAACAGTCAGGAGGCCAATCGATTGATCTAGGGATGGTTTCAGGAGACCTAGAGGACTCCCAATATACCTATTGGTACGTGGGAGTGATGGACATGTATAGATTATGTCTGATGCAATACTACTCGAGAGGTACCAACATGGGGTTACAAAGGTTTCCAACTAGGGAGAAACTTTGGTTTATAGGAAACCCTGTGAAACCATTTGTATCGCCTACATGTAGTCTTCCCCATCGCGGTTTTACC
>ML778673.1:73137-109753 GCA_009831015.1 Picea engelmannii
GTTTACACCTTGAGAGATTTGATCCCTCATGGTGCTTGATAGATTTGAAGTTAAGACAAATTTATAGCTATATATATAGTTCAATATAGTACAATTATATAGTATTCATGTTATATGTTTTTCTCCACACACACACATATAAGTTATATAATAATATATATAAATAATAACAAAAACAATTAATAATAATAAAACAACATGTGAAATACATTTTCATTTTTCTCGATACTATCGTTGATTTGTGCTAATTCATGAAACCTTAAAACCTTGAGCTCATAAAATGGTGTGGAAGAAGATGTGATTTTAATAATAAATTAAAAAATTGAAAAGATAATTTAAAAAAACAAAAAAATGGCTCTCATTTAAAAATGAAGGAGGGAAAATTATAAAAAAATCCCCAAAATACTAAACCACTTATCCTTTCCCACATTTCTTCATTTTCCAAATTCATATGTTGGAAAAAGGTTTGTTTGGTTTGTGGGCAATGTTGAGCATCAATCCAAATCTTCATTCACCATGTTGTTTAGGTACCTAGTGCCAATTCCTCTTTGTTGTTTCATTTTGGATGATAGTTGGATTTCATGGTTAATTTTTAGTGGTCTTTGTTGTTTCATTTTGGATGATAGTTGGATTTCATGGTTAATTTTTAGTGGTAATGTTGAACTATTAGTCCAAATCTTCATTTACCATGTTGTAGGGGTACCTTCAGTGCCAAATCCCCCATTGTTGCTTCATTTTGGAGGATAGTTTGGTTTCATGGTTAATTTTTAGTGGCATCTAAGTTTCATTGATCATTGGCTTGAGTCCATTAGCATGGTTTTAAGGCTGTTGAAGTATTGGTTTTGGTTTAATTAACATTGGATTCTTGGTTTAATTAACATTGGATTCTTGGTTTAATTATCATTGGTTCAATTGTGTGTGAAAATATTGTAAAAAGGAGGGGATTTGAACCTGTCTTGAGCACTCGACCAAATTCACTTTACACTCTTAAATTTTTTTAATGTTGGTTCATTGTTCATATGCATGGTTTTTTGGTTTATAGGAATGTTAAGTTTGAGTCAATTAACAAATTCCCTTTACACTGTTAAAATTTTTGAATGTTGGTTCAATGTTCATATGCATGTTTTTTTGGTTTATAGGAATGTTAAGTTTGATTTTATTAATAAAATTGTATAAATAATTTTTTTAAAATGTTGGTTCAATGTTCATATGTATGTTTTTTTGGTTTATAAGAATGATAAGTTTGAGTTGATTAATAAAATTGTATAAATAAGTGAAATGGATGGGCTTAGAACTCATGACGTCCTCCTCCTTAGATTGGTAGATAATTTGAAACTAAGCCCAAGCTCCAAACAAGGACTATGACTCTTGAAGTTGTAATGTCCCCCACCATTACAATAATAAAAACGATGTACAATAGGTAATTTTTTTTTTTTGAATTAGGAAATTAAAAACATCACAATCTAATTAATCACATCGCAAGCTCACATTGTCATAATTATTAACGAAAATAGCGAGACATCATAATTAATCAATACATAAGCAAATTCACCAAGTTCATCTGAAAGCAACATCATTATCGACCAATCATCATTTATCAAAAGGAAACTTCCCGCCCAAACTATCCTGCGTGGTTAGGACCTCCAGGACACAAAAGAAATGCTCAAGCCCATGATTCATCCGATTGATTTTGACCACTTAAGGTCTCAAGACTGGTGACTGTTCTGAGGAACAAGGAGGTATCTATGCCCCCCTTAATCAATCAAAACTCATGACTCTAGACTAGATTATCAATCATACATCAACATAATTTCATGGCACAAGAGAAATCCAATTACATAATCAATCATACATCAACTTTATCTTCAAGGCGGACGAGTAAGATAATTACATAATCAATCATACATCAACTTTAATTTTATGGTGCAAGAGTTTTCATCAATTTTATTTTCATGGCGCAAGAGTAATAATCAATTTTATTTCATTCTGTAAAATAAATCTAATCACATAACCAATCATACATCACATTAATTCCAAGGCATAAGAGTAATCGTCAGTTTTATTTCATGGGAAAAAATAAATATAATCACATAACCAATTATACATCACATTAATTCCAAGGCGCAAGAGTAACAATCAATTTATTTCATGGTGCAAAAGAAATCTAATCATATATCCCATCATACATCACATTAATTCTTGTTGATACTGAGAGGGAGGTGAATCAGTATCAAGTACAATTTAAAAGCCTTTTTCAACTTATACTTAAACCATTCAATTATATCCAATGAGCAATGAACAATAGTATAAAAGTTACACAAATACACCACAATACACCATGCACAATATATGAGAAATAATCAATAGTTTTTGTTCAAGGGAAGTAATGACTTCCAAAGGTAGCTACAGCTTCCAAATGTAAAGGGAGGGATAAACCTCCAAGAGGAAGATCTTATTTTAAAAGGATAGAAAATGGAAGCTATATTATCTGTCTATTGTATGTAGATGACATGCTTGTTTCATGGTCTAATATGAAGGATATAAATGTGCTCGAGAAGAAATTAGCTAATTCATTTGTGATGAAGGATTTGGATTCTACAAAGAAAATCCTTGGTATGAGAATAACAAAACACAGGAAAAATTACAAATTGACATTGTCTCAGGGTGAGTACATAGAAAAGGTGTTGGAGAGGTTTAGAATGCATAATGCAAAACGAGTTAGTACACCTTTGGCCAACCATTTCAAATTAACCAAATAATTGTGTCCTAATACAAAGGAGGAGATATAATACATGTCCAGGGTCCATTATTCATCAGTAGTTGGAATCTTGATGTATGTGATCATTTGCACAAGACCAGATATTGCACATGCAGTGGGAGTTGTGAGCAGGTATACGAACAATATAGATAAAGAAAATTGGGAGGTGGTGAAGTGGATTCTCGGGTATTTGAAAGGTACTGCTACTCATGCATTATGTTTTGGAGGTTCAAACATTGTTCTACAGGGATATTTTGATTCATATATGGAAGGTGATAAAGATAGTAGGAGGAGCACCAAAAGGTATGTTTTTATTGGAGGTGGAACAAAAGTAAGCTGGATTTTGAAACTACAAAAGGATTTTTCTCTTTCAACAACAGAGGAAGAGTATGTTGTCACTACAGAGGCTAGAAGAGATATGATTTGGTTATAGAGGTTTATGGAGGAATTGGGAAAGAAGAAAGAGAATATCAGGTTGTACTGTGACAGTGAGAGTGCCATTGATATTGCAAAGAACTCATAATTTCATTCAAATACTAAGCATATACACCCCTGGTATCATTTCATACGATATGTCTTGGAAGATGGACATTTGAAGTTGGAAAATATACATACTAGCCAAAATCCTGCAGACATGTTAACAAAGGGAGTAACTAGGGAGAAATTGAGTTCCTGCTCAATTTATGTTGGTCTTCAAGCATGAAGGTGAATATGAGAAATTTTCCAAGTCCAAGAAGGATCATAGTCCAGCAGATACAACAACAATGGAGTTGTTGAAATCAATATCCAAGTGGGAGATTGTTGGTTGTGGAGCTTGATTATCTTCATGTTTCATAGATATTTGTTTTCAGCCATGTTTATACCCCATGAATATTGTACACCCAGTAATATTGTACACCCCTTCACACAGAGGGGTTACAGGGGGGGATTTCCCCCCTGTGGAGTCCGGGTGCTAATCCCCCCAGCTTGGGGATCCGGGGAAAAGTGGACCCCTGGAGGAAAAATTGCCTTGTAAATGTATATTGTAATTTCATAGTAAATCTAGATTGTTCTTAATAAGTTCGCAGATATGATGGTAGAAGTTATGTTAGGGTTATGAGGGAATTGTATTTTGGCTGTGTATTATTGTGAATATTGTATTCTAAGAGAGGAGACTGTGACAGAAAGAAGAGAAAGTTACAATGGGTGTGTTTTAGGTTGTATCCCTTCATTTTATGGATAATAAAAAGGAAGGACCTGGCAATTTCTCTGGTGGACGTAGCCCACACTGGGTGAACCTCGTATATCTGTGTCTCTATTGTATTGTGTATCTTTTGTGTTTTATTTCCACATTTGTTTTTATTTTATTGCTCTGCGATACTGTTTTTCTAAGAACTAATAGGTTTCACTCTTTAATCAACTCTAGTTTCATTTCATGGCCTTGGAGAATTTACTCTCCAACCTTATTCCAAGGCCCTAAATACTATAATACTATTTTTTTTCTAGAAAGAAAAGGGTCTAGTTATTTTTAGTTTAAGAATTCATTTTAAATGCTTGTTAATTAATCAAAGGTTATGGAAGCACAATTGATGGTGTTTCAAATACTTAAACATAAATAACTAATAATAACATTGGCATCCAAATTCCACTAATTCTTCAATGAAAGAAGTTATAACATGAACAATTTTGAAAAGTAAATCCAATGCCATATGCAAATTCCTAATGTAAATTTTTCCTTTTCTTGCAAAGACTTGTAACTATCATACCCTACTCATTAAAACAAGCAAATGAAAATGAAGCTAAATAACCAAACCTTAAACAGGCAAACAACAACAAAATAAAAAGACCTAGAATGTTTTTTTCTTTTCGATGATAATGAAAGATAAAATGCAATCAAGAAAGCACTATTCAACTGCAAATCTACTTCATAGAGGAACTTGGAGACAAAAATGAAAGGATGCAATAACCAAGGAGGAATAGGGATGAAAATGAGAAAAAATCACTCCTAGGAGGCACTCGCACCTTCTATGAAGGAAATCAGTGAGCACTTGTGCCTTTCCTAAAGGAAACCAACGATTTATTTCTCTATCATTGAAGGAAAAAAGTGTGTGCCCTATAAGAGGTTGAAATCCTTAAAAAAACCCTCAAAACCCTCTCCAAACTAACATGTGACCTTACCAACAAACAATATAGACTGAATACTAGTAGAAATAACCTAAACCTAATCCAATAAATAAACTAAGAAAACCCTATTGAGAACAACTTTAGGAGTTTTTCCTAGTGGAATCACCAATTCTAATGTGGAAATAAACTTTCCTATAGCTAGGGTTGAATATAAAAGAGAAAATGACTCCATTAATATCTATAGTTGCAGTGACATTTCATCTTTCTATGTAGGATTCCCTATATTTTGACTCTCATCACAATGATATGCATATTTTGTAATATATTTTTTAGTGTTGACATATAATACCCTGCATAAAGAATTTTATGGGCTATCATTTTTGTAGAAAAGTGGTGCCCTTGTGGTTCATCATGGAAAGCATGTAAAATATCATATACTTTTTTCTCCCTAATGCAATCATGAAGTATGTGTTCTAGCTCAACCTTGAACAAGTATCCCTTTATCCAAGTATATTTGGTACTTTGCCTCACAACCTTTTAGTGATGTTTGTAAGAAAAGTGCTAAGGAAACTTTTCTACATCTAGTTAATTTTCTATATCATCAAACTAGGAGGTTTGCATTATAATAAAAAATAAGTACTCATCTTGAAAAGAGGCATCAACAACCTCTTGTTTTTCATTTTTTCAATCAACAACCTTTTGTTTTTAATTTTTTCTTAATGTAGATAAATAATTATGCAACAAGATTTTTCTTTCTAAGCTTCTCAAATATGGTGAGGTCAAACTCTTGAATTTATAAAAACCATCTAATACTTTTTCAACCCAAAATTGGTTTGTTCATTAAATATTTTATTATTGAATGGTCAGTATGTACAAATAATGGGTAACCAATAATGTAATGTTTGAATTTGTTTATTTCATATACTACAACAAGGAATTCCTTTTATGTGACCATGTAATTCAATTGTACTCTTGTGATATTTTTATTGCTATAGTAAATAGCATATGAATCTTTGAACTCCTAGTGTCCAAGTGTTGTTCCCCCACAACCTTATCAAAAATTTTAGCAAGGAATTTTATCATTACTAACTTTATTGGATACTTGTACAAGAACTATTATTCTCTTTTCCAGCTTTTCAGCGATGTTTACGATGTTATCCATGCACACTTGAAGGAACAAATCTTCTTCACATTGTAGCTCTACATCCAGGACATTCCACCCTATGTGCCTTTAGGGCATATACAAATCATTTACTCTGCCTATGGAGTTCAAGTTATATTCATGTTTGTTTTAATTATTAAATGAATTCAATAATTCTTGCTTGATACTTATAACCCATTATTGTTGTAAGAATTTACCGTGCTTGTTAAGGGAAGAATTTTTTTGTGTTGTTCTATGTTAAATTTTGAATAATATATTTAATTGTTTACCGTATGGCAACTTTAAAATTGGTTCGCTTATCATTTTGTCAATAAATCTTGATCCTTAAAACAAGGAATTGGTTATTAAAAAAAAATTTAATTAATTTTTGTTTATAGTTTATTTATTTAAATTTTTGTTGTATAATAATGATTTATTTATTATTATTTTATATTTTTATAATTTTTTTTTTTTTTTTAATTTTATCTTGATGATAAAATTTAGATTATAATAATATATAAATCCAGAGTATCACTGATAAATAACTTACTTTACTTTGTTCTTTGAATAAGCATTTACTTTGTTTTACTATATTTTTCGAATATGCATTTATGTTGTGATCTAGTAGTTTGTTGTATTGTAATGTAGTAGTTTGTTATATTGTAATGCAGTTTAATGTAGTTTATTATATTGGAATGTAGTAGCATTTATATTTCCAAACTATTTCTGCAGATACAAATGTTAATTTTCAAACTATTTCGACAGATATAAATGCTATCCCATAACCTTGTTCTATGTATATGCAGTCTCACAATTGCTAACTTTATTTGGTACTTTTACAAGAACTATTATTCTATGTATATGCAGTCTCACAATTACTAACTTTATTTGGTACTTGTACACGAACTATTATTCTATGTATATGCAGTCTCACAATTGACTACAAATGGATGTATTGACAAAATGGATTACGAACTCCCCTAAGGTTGTGGCTTGACCCTTAATTCATTGATAATCGGATGTGATCTCATTTCGAAAGCCCTCCCAGGCTCACAAGTGAGAGGTTCACTCATATAACCAAGTTCGAGGGCTATTGGTATTTTTCTCATCAGGAAATCCCACTCAAGAAGTACACGGATGTCACTACATTTTTCCCAAAGCCTGAAGTTAGATAGGGCATCAGGATTTATTTATCGGTAAATAGTCATAAGATGTAAGTTTGAAGCTTTTTTATATCCCAAAGTTCGAATTCCATGAGTCTTCGAGCTCTTTTTTATCGACTTTTCTCCCATTGGGATAAACCACATACCTTGCACACTCTTATTTCTCGAAAAGAAATCTCCCGATAGAATTATTTCGATAATATGTGGGCCCGTCCTAAGGTAAAACCTCCGCACAATAACCCTTGTCCTATTGGTCCATAGGTACTAGTGTGATTAAGTTGCGGCCCAAAGCTCATGGTTAGACCCTTAATTATCTGACTCCACTAATTTGGTCCTAATATCCTAAAACATTGTAATTCATTGGTTGGATTAAAAATAAAAGACAACTTAAATTGTTCCGTGAATGATTCCTTCCTTTAAGAAACATGTTTTTCGAGGTATAGAATATTCTCTCTGTAAATCTCTGTATAGAATATTCTCTCTGTAATATCCAAGAATATCTACTGCTCGTAGATACTCAATACCACAATGGTTTGAACAATTATATGACATGGTGTCAAATGTATGAGATGTTCCACAAGGAAAACTTTCTGATCGATGATGAAAACCTGAATGTATATCAAAATATCTAGAAAAGTGGATTATATGCTATAGCAACCAGACCAGACCACCCCTGATGTCATATACAAATACTAAGAAATGTGTGTTTTATTATTTGTACAAGGATGCCTGTGTTATACTATTTGTGAATGAATACCCTATTGCTTTTCTGAAGATTGATGACATCCATATCCAATACAAGTTATTATTTGTGAATAAATACCCTATTGCTTTTCTGAAGATTGATGACATCCATATCCAATACAAGTTATTGATACCCATTTCTCCTCTCAATGCTTTATTAATGGATAATTTCATCGAGGAACGTGATGAAGAAGAAGAAGTGATTGAATAATGGTGGCAAGAAGGAGAAGCTCTCTCACCCAAAGGAAACAAAGTGTTTCTCACGCACCACATTAAATAACCCTAAAGGCTCTTATTTTCCTTAATTTTCATATTATATGGCGAGGAAAATAACATTCATTTTAACAGAGAATGGACCCATGTGGCCTACCATGTAGTTGAGAAGGGACACATCTTCAAGTGGGAATAGCTCTTGTCAATCAACATATTCGAGACAGTGAAAAAGGCTTCCACCCTCAATGTTCTGTGTAAAAATGTAAATTTTTGAGGTATGGGTGGGAATGGAACCCTAACCTATTTCCTATTCACATTTACTGCTTCCAACTCTGGGAAGATAGTTATAGGAAACACTTGTATGATATTTGTGAGAATTTTCTTATATCGTTGTATGCCCTCATTTACAAAAAAAACCCTTTGACAATTGAAGCCATGCAATCCATAAAAGAAATTGGGGACTGGTTTGTTGGAAAGTATTATACTTATATATGGATATTTGGAATATATGGCACCCTCACCTTCTACTCAAATTTATGCCTGAGAAGTTTCTTATCTGAAAAGTGGCATATCAGATGGTCAAAATTGGGATTACAACTAAATTGAATGGTAATTAGAAAATATACCAGTTGATATTCCCTGTGACCATAAGGACACAAGCCCTAACTAATTTATCGCATGCAAGAAAATAAGTTGAAGCTTTGAGATAACTACTTCTATGTGTAGAAAAACCCAATAAAATATGACCCCAATAAAATATTAAAAGAACATATAAATTTTGTGGAACTATAACATACCCTTGTACATGAAGAGAGACCCCAAGAGGACATCTTCAAAGGGGTCATGTTTTCTGAAGAAGCTTTGATAAATATCAGGGATGAATAGGAAAAAGAACTTGTGAGGTTATTAGAAGAGGAGAAAGGAAAACATATGGAAAGGTAGTTTGAGGCATTAATTGCACAAGATGTTATACATAGGAAGGTCATAAAGAAAGGACAAATAAATATATAACAAGGCCATAGAATCTAATGAAACGTATGAGAAGAAACAAACAAATCAAGCAGCATCATCCACCAAACGTACAGGTACAAGGGTGACCAAAAACACAACTGAATAAAAACAAAGAAAAAAAGAAACAAGGGAAGAGGTTGCCAAGAAGAAAGTTGCCATGGAAAGAGATGAAAAGGAGAAATCAAGGAAACAAAAAGATTTCAAGAAGAAGAAAGAAATAGATGAGGTTGCCAAGAAGAAAGAGGAAGATGAAGTTTCCATGAAAAGGGTTGTAGATGAGGCTAAGAAGAAGAGACTTGAAGACAAGGATGAGAAGAAGAAACTTGCAGATGAGGTTGAGAAGAAGATACTAGAAGATGAGGCTGAAAAGAGGAGAATAACATAAGAAGTAGAGAAAAAGAGAGTAGTTGATGAAATTGCAAAGAGGGAAGAAGAAGAGAAGACGATAAAGTATCAAGAAGTGGATGATGCACAAAAGTTGAAAGATGAACAAGAGAGGGATGCACTTCTGAGCCTACTCACCAAAATTCATAATCCAAGAACACCCATAGATCCTATTAGTTGGGATAGATATTAATACTAAGGAAGTGGTGGTGTGCAAAGACACCCTGCTATATGTGGGTGCCTACTATTACAACAAATAGAAGAGGAAGATAACCACGAGAGATAATAAATATTAGAGGCTTATGGAAGCACCAAAAACACCAGAGATAGGGGAGAGATTTTAAATGTGTTGAACCTACACATAATAGATCAACTAGAAAATACTACACACATTTGTAGAGAAAAATTTAGAAAGAAGAAGAAGGAGAGAAATAATGGAAGAATTCTCATTAACCGTTATGAATAATGAATAATTTACACATGATATACTCTATATAACTCAATGAATGCACACTAGAGGAGAACCAATGCACCATAGCAGTGTTCTAGAGTGATCTGCACACACACCAACAGTTACAGGAGTGAACTTCCACCTAGTCTAGTCTCTCAGGCAGTTACAAGAGTGAACTGCCACCCAGCTGAGTTAACTAGTCAACTAGTCTTCAGTTAACTGACTAAACATAGTGCAGTGAGGAGTAGATCAATGAATCAAGGGTAATGCACCATTCTAGTGATGATACCAAGGAAAGTGTGTATTAGCATGGTGATGATCCTAATGTTGCATGGTGACAAAACTAATGCAACATCTAGACTCAACTCAAATACTCAAACTGAAGTGTCAACTGAAAGAGAATATTCTCTAAGTAGAATATTCCCCCCTAAAATATAGGATACTGGATATTGACGAATTATGAATAATAAATAAGGAAAAACCTTAGGAAAAATAAATCCTAGGTGTGTGTTGAAGTAACTTCAACACCCCCCCTAAACATCACTATGGTGAAAATAAAGAATGGGTCCCAGCAAAGAGGCCATGTTAGGTACCGAAATACAAAAGATACACGGAAAATAAAGTGAGGAAAGACGAAAAACCTCATGGGAAACCCCCCCCCTCAAGATACAATGTATATAAAAAGAAGAACTACAGTTGCTAGGAAACTGTGTCCTTCAGTCCAAGACGACTTCATAGAGAATGAAACTTCTGCTCAGTGAAGGTCTTGGTGAATATGTATGTTGTTTGTTCTTCTTAGGGACAAAACTGTAGGTCGATGATCCCCTCGTGTACTAATTCCCAAATGTAGTGCATGTGGATCTCGATGTGCTTCGTCTGATTCCTGTCAACTGGATCTCTGCAGAACTTCAGAGTGCTTTGGTTGTCACACTATATGACGATCGGTCGGTGAAACTGAATTCCCAACTCAATGAGAAACTTTTGTAGCCACATAGAATGAATGGTTATGTTAACTACCTCTCTATACTCTGCCTCAACTGATGATAGAGCAATGGCGACTTGCTTCTTTCTTGACCAATAGATAGGCTTGGAACCAAGATTGAGTGAGTAACCAGATGTGAATTTGCGATCAATGTTATCACCAGCCCAGTCAGAATTAGTAAACCCAATGAGATCTAATGTAGAGTTAATTTCATAATGAATCTCAAAGGTGATGGTGCCATGTACGTATCAAAGGATATGCTTTGCAACCTTCCAATGTAGCTCATGTGGCTCCTGCATGAACCTGGAAAATGTGTCAATTGTATAGGAGAGGTCTGGTCTGGAGTGTGTGAGATACACAAATATCCCCACTAGTTGTTTATACAATGTGTTGTCAACTAGTGGAGTCTCCCTACCATCCTCAAGTTTGAATCCTGATAGGAAAGGAGTCGGAGCAGACTTGCAGTCTTTCATGTGAAATCTGTCAAGGAGATCTCATGCATACTTGGCCTGAGACATTTTGATGCCTTATGCATCCTAATTGATCTCGAGTCCAAGGAAGAAGTGTACCATACCCATGTTCATCATCAAAAAAATGTCATGTAGAATCCTTTTGACTACAACAATCGCTAAAGTCGAGAAATCGGTGATCAACAAATCATCAACATACAAAACTATGAGTAGAAGTGAATGAGCCATCTTGAGCATGTAGACATTTAGGTTTGATTTACAACGTACAAAGTTATGTGACAACAGGTAGGATTCCATCTTGTCATACCATACCCTCAGAGCCTGCTTGAGGCCATAAAGGGACTTCTTCAGTCGACAAACCAAATATGAGTCCTGCATAAATCCCCAGGGCTGCTCCATATAGATCTCCTCAGAGATATCACTGTGAAGAAATGCATTCTTCACATGCATCTGATGGACTTCCCATCCATTTTCTATCGCCATCCACTGCACTCTTGGTCCTGTAGACCCATTTTCATATGAAAATTTTCCTTCCAGAAGGAAGGGGAATCAGATCCCAAGTCTGGTTCTCGAGGAGGGAGTTGTACTCCTCCTGCATGGCGGATTCCCAAAAGGAATTTCCAGCAGGCTCTCCATAAGATTGTGGATCTGAAGGCTGAACCAAGAAAATATTCTTGGAGGGAAATGGTTCAGTGGAAGTGAGTGCAACAAGATTATCCTCAAAATAATATCGAGTCCTCCTAGTATCAGTTGGATCACCAATGAGATCCTCTGTATCCTGAAGAGTAGTATGTGCCCACTTGGACCTCTACTCTAGCTTTGCAACTACATTTGGATGTTATGACTCTGCATCTGAATGTACTGAATATGCATCTGACTATACTGAATCTGCATTTGACTATACTGAATCTGGATATGAATATCTGAGTCCTCTGAATGATAACTCTCGTCTAAAGAGTCAATATGTGCATGCTTATCATCTCGAACATGTGGAAGAATGAAGGTGTCTACATGCAGCTGCTGAGGTAAATGGGAGACACTTTCCTCAAATTAGACACTAAGCTCAATGATGCACTGGTTCGAGGAAATATCAATAAGCCTATATCCCTTCACATCGTCAGGGTATACAACAAAAATACACTCAGTTCTCTATGGATCAAGTGCCTTCCTCTTTTCAAAGGGAATCTGGGCCCATGCAAGTGAACCGAAAATGCGAAAGTGGGTCAATTTCAGTTTGAGTCCGCTCCAAGCCTCGTAGGGGGTCTTATCCTTGACAAATATATGGGGAGATCTGTTTTGGATGTATGTTTCATAATTAAGTGCTTCGACTCATAGTCTTTGTGGTAGTGACTTTATCGAATCCCTGACACAAGAGAAAACCAAGCTCATCAAAATGGGAAAAATCAAAGGCCCAAAGGCACATGCACTTGCTATGCAAGATGGAAGCCACAAATATCAGAAATATAAATATAAAGACAAAAGGAAATCTCATGCACATCCGAAGAAGGAAGGGTACAGAAAACCCTTCACTGATGACTCCAGATCCAAAGGGGAAAAGGGAAGAAATGAGGAGAAATGCATGTACTATCACAAAGGATTCCATCTAGAATCTGCATGTATGCAAAAACTAATAGATCTAATGACTCAAATACTACATAAAAACAACCTTGTGTATCACATCCTCGAGGGTGCCAAGAAGAAGAAGCCAGAAGATTAGAATCCCAAGAAAGGCAATTATATCCATGCCTAGATTGCCATCAACTCCTCTCTCGATGCTTGAATCGTAGATCCAGGAGCATTGCATCACATGGCTACCTCAAAAGTAGTCTATTATTCATTGGACGCATGAAAAGGTCCTCCTATACTGATGGGGGACAACTCTTCAGTTGAAGTCACCGGAAAAGGAAGGATTGAACTCACCCACAGAAGCTTTGAGAATGTGTTGCATGTTCCAAAACTTGTTGTCAACCTTCTCTCCATGTATCAAATGACAAATTCCAACACCAGAAAGAAAGTCATATTCACACCAAATGTAGTGGACATATATGACATGCAAACAAACTCTAGGGTTTCTACCAGTGAGGTAAATCATCAATCTAGATTGTATACATTTTCTGAGTTTATTGAACCAGATTTTGTTTTACTACTTACCCATGCTGATGAAAGTAGTAGGATATAGCATGAAAGGTTTGGACATTTGAATTTTAGATACATGCAACATATTAGAAAGAAAATATTGGTTGATGGTCTACTAGACATCCATTTCTTCAAGGGAGTATGTGAGGGATGTGTTCTTGGAAAATACCCTCAAGAGAAATTCGACAAAGGAAATTCTCAGAGAGATTTTTCGCCTTTAGATATGATCCATAATGACCTTATGGGTCCTTTTCTGCATCCATCTATCAACAAAGTGAGGTTTGTTCTCATTTTTGTTGATGATTTCTCAGGTTACAACCATAACACTCTGAAGTTCTGCAGATATCTAGTTCAGAGGCAGCGGATGAAGCACATCGAGATCCACATGCACTGCATCTGAGACTTAGTACACGAGGGAATCATCGACCTATAGTTTTTTCCTTTAGCAGAACAGATGACAGACATCTTCACAAAGACCTTCACTGTGCAGAAGTTCCATTCTCTACGAATTCATATTGGAGTGAAGGACACAGTTGCCTAGCAACTGTAGTTCTTCTTTTTACATACACTGTACCTTGAAGAGGGGGGGGGGGGGGTTCCCATGAGGTTTTCCCTCTTTCCTCACTTTGTTTTCAGTGTATATTTTGTATCTGGGTACCTAACATGGCCTCATTATCAAGACCCATTCTTTATTTTCACCATAGTGATGTTTAGGGGGGGTGTTGGAGTTGCTTCAACACACACCTAGGATTTATTTTTGTCTTTATCTTTAGATTTTTGATATTGGTGGCTGCCATCTTGCACAATAAGTTCATGCGCCTTTGGGCCTTTCATTTTCCCCATTTTGATGAGCTTGGTTTTCTCTTGTGTCAGGGATTCGATAAAGTCCTCAAGACAAGGCATCTTCCAGGTGGCTCTAGAGGCGAATATGACAAAATGAAATGTTGATACAGACACAGATAATTTAGGACCAATTTTGGATAGAATGGTGAGAACCATTTTTTTCTCCTCCTTATATTTATCAAACCCGCAAGATTTGAGTTGCGATAGTAAATCCTTGAATTTTGTAAAGAAATATTGGATATTGTCGAAGCTTTTTGGATCCAATGTGAGAAGTTCCACCTCTAGCATGTGTCCCCTCATCTCATGCTATTTTCCAAAGAGCTCTTCCAAGGTGATCCAGGCTTCATTAAGAGTCTTACAGAAAGATATGTGAAAAAGGATATCGAGAGAAATAAGACTGCAAATCGTTCTGAGTGCTTCATCCATCCGCTTTAAGTACTTGGATTTTTCTATGGCTGATGTCGGTTATGTATTTGCATTCAAGTTTAACCTGCACAATCTTCTGGTTTGGAGATGAATCATTATTCTCTCCTTCCATGCAAAGTAGTTGTAAGGTGTAAGAATGAATTTTTTTTGGAAATCCATCTTTCCGTTGTCTTCAATCTTTTGTACTTGCAAAAAAAATTGGTGTAGTTTTTTCTTAGCAGTCTATTGGATCTGATACCATGTAAATGTGTTGAACCTGTACATAATATATCTAGCTATAAAATACTACACACATTTGTAGAGAGAAATTTAGAAAGAAGAATAAGGAGATAAAGAATGGAAGAATTCTCATTAACCATTATGAATAATGAATAATTTACACATGATATACTCTATATAACTTAATGAGTGCGCACTCGAGGAGAACCAATGTGCCATAGTGGTGGTCTAGAGTTATCTGGACACACACCAACAGTTACGGGAGTGAACTGCCACCTAGTCTAGTCTCTCAGGCAGTTACGAGAGTGAACTGCCACCTAGCTGAGTTAACTAGTCAACTAGTCTTCAGTTAACTGAATGGACATAGTGTAGTGAGGAGTATATCAAGGAATTAATGGCAATGTGCCAGTCTAGTGATGATCCCAAGGAAACTGCGCATTAGCATGGTGATGATCCCAATGTTGCATGGTGAAAAAACCAATGCAACATCTAGACTCAACTCAACTAGTCAAACTGAAGTGTCAACTAAAAGAGAATATTCTCCCCTAAAATACAGGAGACTGGATAATGACTAATTATGACTAATAAAAAACGAAAAACCTTAGGAAAAAAAATCCTAGGTATGTGTTGAAGTAACTCCAAGAGAGATCAATTACTTGGTTGATGGGAAATGATCCAAAATAAAATGCCAGAGGGACAACTTTGGTCCTTCATGCATTTGCAGGGGAAAAATTTAGCATGGTGGAGGACTTGTGTGCTACCTTGGATGAATGTAGGATGAGTATATCCTCATTATAATATCCTATAATTCAACAAGAGGAACATATAGGTGCACAATTTTTCCAATAAATAAAATAAAAATAAAAGTTACACAATGTTGAACTTGATGAACTCAAGGAAAAATATGCATAGGAAATAATACAGTGTAAAAAATAATATCAGGAGAAAGTAGATATCTCCAACAAATAGAAAAAAAATATTTGTGAATTAGAGGATCAAATAAAACAACTGATAATTTCTATTGATAAGGATAACAAAGAGAAAAATGTCATGATAGTATTGAAAAACAGAGTGTTGGAGGTAAATGAAGAACTAAGGGAATCATAGTCACAAGTTTTCAGAACGTTGGGGGGATTCCAAAGGCTTTATGATGACCTCATACGACTATAATATCAGGTAAATGAGAAAAGGAGAAAATACAGTGAATCCCAACGTGTGTTTGACAAAGTAGAAGACTAACAGGAAAGATACCCCTAGGTTCCAAAGACTTTTCCCATATATGATGTAAAAAAAAAAAACAAAGAATCAAATTTTATTTGATTCATATAAAGACATCTTTGATGAAGTCGAAGAATATGGAGGGAGAGGCACTAAATATTCCATCAGAATATGGAACTCATTAGATAAAGTATTAGAAAATTTCAGAATGGAACCAATGGTGTGTTTTGAAGATGCATGCCCTAGTGAAATAAAGTTGAAGGATGTAATAGAGCTCAGAGACACCAGTAGAGAAGAAATACAACAACTTTAAAAATTAGATCAAGACAACCTACACAAATACTTGGTAAATCCTATTGAAGTGAATACATCTACCAAAGATTATGTCAAAAAGATCAAGAAAGAAATCAATAAGGATGTAATCACTAGGCTCTGTGATGGAGAACTCCAATTGGAAAAAAATGAAGTTGGAGAAATTTGAGGAAATCCACTAAAATTTCAGGATATACAGAAAAGAAGGCATCTGATCAGTTAGTCACCTAATTTGATGTGTCATTTCAATTTTCAATTTCCTAGATTTGTGATTAATTTCTAAATGTAATATAAATTGCCTTAGATAAAAGTTGAAGAGTTAGTTGTAACTGAAGAGACTCTCTTTCTTCTAGAAAAGAGAGCTCAGAACATAGACTCGATAATTTTCCCCATTGTATGTTGGAGACATTACTATTATTACTTAATGATAAAGATCAAGAACCATTTTTTGGGAATTTGTGGTCCAGGAAAATGTGTATGATATTTATCTTTATGTATTTGTCTTCTTCTTAAGTGTTACAAAATTTTGTTGTATGAATTATTTCTTCACTCCGTTCTTTATGCTTATGTTTCCACTTATTTCCTTATAAGTACATAAATAATGTTATGGATATAGTTCACAGTTAATTATTAATATGTTTGTATCATTATTGTTTTCACTTATTACTAGCATACATGAATTATTTATGTTGTTGGTGATATCATTTTTCTTTGTGCTTATGCTTTTAGTCTGTTCTTGATCAGGATAGAATAGATTAACATAATTTTATATAGCAGTAGTCGGGAATTTAATTTACATTTTAATTCATATGAGAACATTTTTTTCTCATATTAATAATTGAAATATTTTAGAGTGGCAACCAGGACCACATATTGGTCAGAATATCCCAAACGAGAGTAGGTTTAATTGGGACCTTCCATAATGTGTTCTCCCTTACCTTCTTGACAAGCCCTTTGGACTTGTCAATATAAATGGTGCTCTAAGGAGGGCCATCAAACTCAATGGCTACTAAAAAATTCCAAGATCCTACCCGTTCAAATACAATCATAATCTCATTTCGGAAATGTGATTCCCAACCTACTAACCCTGAGAAAATTTCCAATCCTCAATCTTACTCTGTAAATAATCCTACGCAAGTCTCTGCCCAACAAGGTTTTTTTTTATTTGAACCCTTGTCACAACCTCTCAGTTTCTCGCAGAAGTTGAACTTGAGAAAGTAATCATATATACTTGAGATCACATATTAACCTGCCAGTTGAATAGACAAACCGGGCAATGTGCTCTTGAATTTTCGATACCTGGGGGGTATAGAATCCCAATGTGGGAAGAACCGACTCTTGAAATCCATTGAACCCATGAAATAAACCTAAATATAGGAACACCTAATTATCGACTTTCACACGTCTTACAATGGGTTATGGAGACTTCATACTTCAACTTAGAGAACTGTTTGTTACTTGAGGGTGGTAAACTCCCTTTACCTCCTTATTCTCAACCTAGAACACCTAGAGGTGAACCTAAATACAAGCCCAAGGGAGAAACATAAGGGGAAAACCCTAAAAATATTGAATGAATGGTTGGATCCAACACCAACCAACCAAATAACCAACCTTGATTAGTCTCAGATGTCGTTGCAATTCATATTAAGAAATTCACTCACTACCTAAGCATCCTGAGAAATTCCTTCCTAAGTTCGACCCTGAAAAGAAATACTTTGTTGAAGATCATATTAAGAAATGTATGCTTGTTGTCATTTTCATGACTGTAGAATACAAGGACATCATTTGCATACTCTTTCCATATACGTTTTAAAATAAAGAATCAAACTGGTAGTTCTATTTAGCTCAATCTTCTATTACCTGTTGGAATACTTTTGAAAATGCTTTTATTGAAAAATTTGGTGAAGAAAAGACCCCAACATTCTTAGTCCTATATCTTTCAAGGATAAAAATGGAAGGCAAAGAAAAGGTTAAATATTTTAATCAAAGGTTTCACACTTTAATAAATAAAATTCATCTAGCTTTGAATCCCACCGATGATGTTTCAATCGAATTCTACACCTCATCCCTTCCTATTTCAATGAAAATGTTTGTCAAAAGGGATAAACATGATACTCTAGAGGGTACCTTTAAATAATATATTAAGTTTGAAAAATATATGCTAAGTCTCAAAGGTAACCCTGGAGTTGACACTTCAAAAGAAAAAACTGATACCAAAACCAAGGCTATTGTGACCAAACCCCTTGAAGACAAGAAGGATCAAGAGTCCAAATACATGGAATCACTACAAAGAATCGTCAAGAAGATTTCAAATGAAATCATTGACATGAAGAAAAATATTGGACAAGGTATTTCCAATCCCAAAAAATTCTTCAAGTTTACTCCTAAGAAAATTACTTCCCCTACCACTAAAATGACTCCTCCTACAAAAGGTATAAATGTTGTATATTTTATAAAATCCTTTAAATCTTGGGAAAATTATACCCCTACTAATTCAAAGGAAGACGAAGAAAAAGAAGGGGAATTAGAATAGCAAGAACAATACCAAGACACCAAGGGATTAGATGAACAAGGGGTTAATTATTTTTGGAATATCTCTTTTGGTTTGGAAGAAGGGGAAGAGGAAGACATTGAAGAAATACATATATCCCAAAATGTTGTTACTACTAGGAGTGGAAGTAAGACATCATCCTCATATTCTCCTTCAACTTTTGAGTCTTATAAGATAGCATGCAATGCACAGAAGACACAAGCTGGTGATAAACCAATTGCACATTCTACTCCTCCATCCAAACTTGATTATGATTTCTTGGAAGACCTGAAAAGAACAAAATCTAACATTTATTTGTTTGAACATATTTAGTTACCTCAGATCCAAGACAATTTCATTAAAATTTTATAATGTACTTCTTCAAGTAATACCAAAGAGGCTAATGTGGGAGGAAGTAAAGGGAAGAGTAAAGTTAGTCAAACTTCTGAAAAGGAAGCCCCAAAGAAATAATTTGTTGTCCATGCATCCCTCATTGGAAAAAGGTTGAAATCCAATGCTCCACCCTTTTTGCTAACATTTGAAATATTTAATAGAAATGTCCATAACTATATGGTGGATTCAAAAGCTTCCTCAAATGACATACCCATTAAAGTTTGTGAAAAAAATAATGCTAAACCTGAACAAAATGGCATACAAATCATAGAGTTAGATAAGTCAAATGTCAAGGTTATGGGAGAGTTAAAAAATGTGTTATCAGATTGGCATCCAACCCAAAGTTCCATCAAACAATAGACATAATCATGGAATACATTCCATAAACATATGGACTGCTATTGAGTAGAGATTGGTCTACTATGATAAATGGTTACTTTTCCACTGATTGGTCACATCTATGGTTGACTTACAATGGAAAACCAAACAAAATTAGAGTAGACATGGAGAAATATATGAAACATGTAGTAACATATTTAAATAATCTCAATGAACCCATAATGTTCAATCATTCAATCTTGGGGAACTGCAATTTGGATTCTTTCTTTAGAAATCATACTACCAAAATTTATCCTCATGCATAATCATTCACACAATTTGAAAGCCTTCATTGCACTCAAATTGTTGATCCCAATTGTGATATAGTAGATAGAACTGACACTAACTATGATGTGCAGACTAATATAGTTTTTAAAAATGACTTAGATGTACATATTTATGCTAATCAGAAAAAATTAGAAAAACAAACAAGCATTGAGTCTCACACTAAATCTAAAGGTGACCCTAACATGTGGATTTTTTTTTCCGATGGATCCAAGTCTCTTGAAGGTGCATGTGCTAGATGCATATTGAAGGACCCTAGTGACAAGAGAACTCTAATTGCATGAAGACTTGAATTACAATGCACTAATAACAATGTCAAATATGAATCTCTCATTCAAGGACTGAAAAAGGAAGTGGACATGAAGGTGAAACTGTTAAAGGTATTTGGTGATTCAAATATTATGATAAGATAGGTAAGAAACATTGTTCATTTCCTTTCAAATCACCTTAAACATTACTAGAAAGAGGTATGGGACCTAATTAAAAATCTTGATGTTCCTCATTCATTAAATTAATATCAATCATGTTCCTCATTCATTAAATTATGATGTTGATTTATTAGCCAATGTTTCATCTAGACTAATTCCATCATAAGGAATAATGCCTGATACATTTTCTATGGAATTGTTGTACATACCCTTAATTCCTGACAACATAACAAATTGGAGAGTCTTTGATAATGACCATCAAATCATAAGTTTTCTGCATCTGGAAGATAATTTTTTTATTTTGTCATTTATGAAGGGAAAGATGATCAAGAGGTGAATTTTGATACTCTAGACTCGGTGGATCAAGTGAAAGGAAGGAAAGTCACTTCAATAAAAAATATTCCCAAGATTGTGGTAGGGCTTGAAAAAATTTATGATCTCCAAGACAAGTTTAGGAAGGTCACAAATTAAAAAACAAACATTTCATCCATGAAGTTTGAATTAATTAATCGTGGGACAAGTAGCACACCACAAAATGTCAACCTTGCAAAGAATTGTTCCCTACCTGAGAAACAAACTTTCATCAAACTGTTCAAGGAATATAAAGACATTATTTCCTATAAATTGATGATCTCAAGATGTATGACACCAATATTATTCTTCATATCATCCCTATGAAGCCTAAAACAATTTTTTTTTAACATAAACTAAGAAAGATGCATCCAAACTTGGAACATTTGGTAAAGGAAGAGATAAATAAACTATTGGCAACAATAATTTTTTTCCCAGACATACACACCTAATGGATATCTAACCTGGTACCTATAAGGAAAAATAATGAGGATATTAGATTATTTATTGACTTCATAAATTTAAATCGGGCATCAGAAAAAGACAATTACCTTGTACCATCCATGGAACAATTTTTTCAATGTATCTCTAGTTCTAAAATGTTGTCCCTATCAGATGGTTTTTTTTGGTTATAATCAAGTGTTGGTTGCTCATGATGATCATTTGAAAACCAACTTTTGATCCAAATGGGGAACTTATGCATACAAGAAAATTCCATTTGGACTAATCAATGCAGGAGAAACTTTTCAAAGGGCCATGGATATTTCATTTATAGGATTAATTGGTAATTGTGTAGTAGTGTACCTTGATGATGTTACTATGTTTTCCAAAGAAAAGAAAGATCATGTATGTCACTTGAGGAAAATATTTAATAGGTAAAGAAGATATGGTATATCCTTAAATCCTAATAAATCCATATTTACAATAAATGAAGGAAATTTTTTAGGGTTTGTTGTGTCTAAATATGGGATAATGATTGAACCTGAAAGAACTGAGGGAATTTCAAATATCCCATATCTACATAACAAGAAATCCATGCAATCATTTATTGGGAAAAACAATTTTGTAAGAAGGTTTATTCCAAGATTTGCTAAAATTGTTAAGCCTCTCCAAGACATGACAAAGAAAAATGTTGATTATAAATGAGGCTCCAAAGAAAAGGAATTATTCATAAAAATTAGGGAGGAAATAGTTAATCTTCAGCATTGATGAGCCCATATTTTTGTAAAGATTTTGTACTTTATACTTTCTCATCTGGCTTTGCTTTTGCAGCGGTCCTCACCCAAAAAAATGATGAAGGGAATGAATTCTCAATTAGCTTTATGAGTCTTGGGATGCAAGGAGTAGAAATTGATTATCCAAAGGTATAAAAACAAGCTTATGCAATATTTACAGAAGTCAAATATTTTAGACCATATTTGCTTAAATCCGGAACCGAAGTGGTGGTACCCTATGCTGTTGTGGGGAATCTCTTGGTCCATAGATATTTGGGATATAAAAGAGCCAAATGAATGTCATATTTACAATAATATGACTTAAATATAAGGCTTGCAAATTTTATTAAGGTACAAGGACTCTGCAAGATGACAGTTGAAACAACATGGAATAAAAATGATGAAGATGAACTTTATGAAGATTAAAACTTGTTTGAAAAGGAGATTTGTTATATCCCGATCAACATTGATCCATGGTATTATGAAATGTTATTTGACTCATGGAACTGCTCCACAGTACATGGAACGTAAAAATCAAATATCTCTTAGGCTCAAGTCATCCCAATATCATCTTTCTCAAGGGATATTATTTAGGAAGAACTATGATGGTGTTTTCCTGATATGTCTAGAGAAAGATGGTGCAAAAAAGGTCCTATTTGAACTTCATGATGGTATAGCTGGGGAAAAGTTTGGAAGAGATATCACAACACACAATATTCTTAGAGTTGGTTATTACTGGCCCACCTTATTTAGAGATTCTCATGCATATGCCAAGAAATGTCAAGAATGTCAAAAGGCAACTATAAGGGAGAAGAAATGTGTCTTTCCTCTTTAACTTGTTTCAATTGAACATCCATTCCAACAATGGGGTTTATATGTGATAGGAGAGATCAATCCTAACTCTTTCCAGTACATCTTGACTGCAATGGATTATTTCACACGTTGGATAGAATAACTTCCTCTCAAAGTGGTAAATGAAAATCAGGCGATATATTTCCTTGATACTCACATTGTAACCAGATTTGGTGTTCCAAAATAAATAGTGTTTGAGAATGATAAATATTTTTCTTCATTAAAGTTAACTAAGTATAGACTTGAAAAGAGTATAAAAATAAAATATGTAGCTAATTATTATCCCCTGGGTAATGGGCTAGATGAATCCACAAATAAAAATATGATACAAATTCTGAAAAAGACTGTAACAAAAAATCAAAGGAACTGGAACTTGGCCCTAACTAATCACCCTCCAACTCAAAAATGTTCTATGTAAGTTTTTTGGAGATATCTGATTGCTCCTGATATTATTTTATACATTGTCTTACCTCTTGTGCATATCCGTCCTTGCGTTCATCAAGTTCAACATTGTGTAACTTTTCTTTGTCTTTTATTTCTTGGAAAAAATGTGCACCTATATGTTCCTCTTGTTTCCTTAGTTGATATTCTAATGAGGATATCATCTTCCTTCATTCATCCATCGCTGCACACAAGTACTCCATCATGCTAATTTTTTCCTCTACAAATGCATGAAGGGTCAAAGTTGTCTCTCTGGCATTTTATTTTGGATCATTTCCCATCAACCAAGTAATTGATCTCTCCCTTGTTTCCAACCTTGTTGGTGCTTCCATAAGCCTCTAGTGTTTCTTCTCTCTTGTGGCTATCTTCCTCTTCGATTTATTGTAATAACAGGTTCCCGCATCTAGCAGGGTGTCTTCAAACACCACCACTTCCTTAGTATTAATATCTATCCCAACTAGGATAAAATTCAATGGAGTTACAAAATCTATGGGTGTTCCTAGATTATGAATTTTGGTGAAAGGGCTCAGAAGTGTAGCCCTCTCTTGGTCATATTTCATCTTTTTTTCATTAGTTTCTTCTTGGTCCTTTCTCCTTTCCTCTTCTTCTTCCATCTTTGTAGCTTTATCGACTTCTCTCTTTTACTTTGATTCTTCTACTATTCTCCTATTTTTATCCTTGTCTTCTAGTATCTTCTTCATAGACTCATCTGAAAGTCTCTTTCTCTTAGCTTCATATGAAAGTCTCTTCTTCTCAGCCTTGTCTGCAACGGTTTTCCCAACAACTTTATTTGTTGTTTTATTTTTGGCAGCTTCATCCACTACTCTATTCTTCTTGATCTCTTCTTATTTCCTTGATTTTTCCTTTTCAACTCTTTCCTTGTAATCTTTCTTATTAGTGACCTCTTCCCTCGTTTCTTTTTTTCTCTACTTTTCTTCAGTTGTGTTTTTTATCACCATTGTACCTGTACTTTTGGTAGAAGATGATTCTTTCTTTGCTTACTTCTTCTCATAATTTTCATTAGCTTCTATGGTCTTGTTATATAGCTCTTTTTCGTTTCCTTGTGATTTCTTTCTGTCCTCCCTCCATATAATATCTTTTGCAATCAATTCTTCAAAGTGCCTTTTCATCTCTTTTCCTTTCTCCTCCTCTAATAATCTCACAACTTGTTTCCTTATTGATCCTTGATATTAATGTTTATAAAATATTCTTAAAAAGACATGACCCCTTTGACGATTTCCTCTTGGGGTCTCTCTTCATGTACAATGGTATGTAATAGTCCCACAGACTTTATATGTTCTTCTATTATTTTATTGGGGTCATATTCTCTGGGTTTTTCTATGCATAGAAGTAGTTCTCTCAAAGATTTAACTTCTTTTTCTTGCATGTGGTAAATTAGTTGGGGATTGTGTCCATATGGTCATAGGGAATATCAAACATTATATCATTTGAATGACATTCATTTTAGTTGGGATCCCAGCTTCGATCTTCTGATATGCTACTTCCAAATATTTGTATATAAGTATAGTACTTGCGAACAAACTAGTCCCCAATTTCTTTTATGGAATGCATGGATTCAACCGATATTCTCAAAGGGTTTTGTTTGTAAATGAGGGCATACAAAGGTATAAGAAAATGCTCACAAATATCATATAGGTGTTCCCTATAATTATCTTCCTAGAGTTGGAAGAAGTAAATGTGAATAGGAAATAGGATAGGGTTCCATTCTCACCCCATACTTGGAAAATGAACATTTGCACACACAACATCAATTAAATATGCAGACATGTAAAAAACTAGCAATTTGAGGGTGGAATCGTTCTTCATTGTCTCGAATATGTTGATTAACAAGAGTTGTGCCCAGTTGAAGATGTGTCCCTTCTCAGCTACATAGTAGGCCATAGGGGTCCATTCTCTTTTTAAATGAATGTTATTTTCCTCACCATATAATCTGCAAATCAGAGCAAAGAAGATCCTCTAGGGTTGTTTCATGTGGTGCCTGAGAAACACTTTGTTGCCTTTGGGTGAGAGAGTTGCTCCTTGCCACCATTCTCCAATCGCTTCTTCTTCATCATCATGTTCCTCGATGAACTTATCCATTAATGCAACATTGAGAGGAGAAATGGGTGTTGGTAACTTGTACTGGATATGGATATATTTAGTCTTCAAAGAAGCTATAGGTTGTTTATTGACATCTAGTATAGCACAAGAATCCTTTTCCAAATGAGAAACATCCATTTCTTAGCATTTGTATATGACATCAGGGCTGGTCTGGTTTCTATAGCATATAATCCACTTTTCTGGATATTTAGATATACATTCAGGTCTTACATTGAGGTCTTTATCATCGAGCAATTTTTTGTCCTTTTGGAACATCTCATACATTTCACTCCATGTCATAAAGTTGTTCAAACCATCACGGTATTGAGTATTTGTGAGAAACATAGATTCTTGGGTCTTCGTTTGTACATGTTAATTATCAATAGCTCCTCGACCTCTTTTTCCAAAAGCTTTTGGGACCGAAGCGTTTGGCATTCTACAGTATGAGAAAAACTGAGAGTAAGAAAATATAACAAGAAGTATCGCTACAACGAACTATTGAACAATGCATCGAATTTCTCAGTATTGCTTACACAACTCAACAGATCTAGAATTATTTCACAATGACCTTTGAAAGAATGATAATAAATATGTATCTGAGTTTTAATTAGGTTTGAATCCGCTTATCATTTTCACACACTTCGCATTGATAGTTGTGAACGGGTCAATCCCATGATAGGATACAATTGTACATCGCCATTAATGAACTTCGGGAAAACTCGATCAGGATGAAGTTTTTCGGACATTTGGAGCTCGAGAAGGTTTACCTTCTGAAATCCTATAATTAGGAGAAACCATACTGATAGTAGTTTCTCGCAACCTATGGTTTCTTCAATGGTTTCTTCAAAACAGATATATACAATAATTCCCATTAATCTTTGTCATATCATGTATTCTATGGATTTTAAGCAACAATGCAAGGTAACTTTCTCACTTCTGAACACTTGAAAAGTTACTCATAAAGGAACCAGATTTTAATCCCGATGTGTGATCCGAGTTTTTTGTTTGAGGCTACATATAAGCGGTGAAAAATAATCAGCAAGTATCATATCGAGAAAAATAAATGAGTAAGCTAACTAGATAAAATTTGATAAATTGTAAATTTAATTTAAAAATGATTTGCAAAACTAAAAAAGAAAAGCATCAACATCAAAGAAATATAATATTTACAAAACTAGATCACCGAAGGTGATTAGGAGAAGTATTTTTTGAGAATATGACCATTGAGAGAGAGCTCTTCAATGCCTCCCTCCATTGTTATGAGTTTGAAGGTACCTCATCCAATATTTTCATGAATTTGGCATGGGCTTGACCATAAGTTTTGGAATTATTATGCTTTCCTTTAATCTCATTCATCTTGTCCCATTTGAGAACTAGATCCCCTTATTGAAAATATTTACTGCCTACAAAGGATTTGTCAAACCATCTTTTAATCAATTCTTGATGTTGCATTAATTTCCTTTTAGATTTATCGTTGTCTTCTTCTAGCTTAGGGAGCATATTTAGTCTTTGTTTCATTACTGGACATTCATTATCTTGAACGTATTGAGATAATTGTAGAGAAGGTAGAAAAGTATGGGTTGGAAAGACACCATGCTGTTCATATACTAGAAAGAAAGGGGAGTTTCCCATGGAAACTTTAGGTGTTACTCAGTCATCCCATAGGGCATTGGGAACACTACGTTGGAGAACGATTCATCAATGGTAAGACCATGTAATTACACCATAGAGGATTGGAGAATGCAAGTGATATCCCCCCTCCTCCCTGGGAGGGTCATTTTTTTGTTCCTTGGAGTATATTTTTTCTCTCTCTTAGCACACAAAGTGTGCAAGAACTCTCCAAAGGGAAGAGATGAATGCACTATATTTGGACTATGGTTGCACCAAATGATAACTTGAGAAATATGGTTCTTAAGTATGATTCAAGAAACATAACATTGCATGAAATTATATATATGAAATGCTTGTCCATAATAACTTCTATTTATGGGAATTCTTCAAGCTTCATAATAACTAGATCCAAGTGTGAAATGTTTCCATTTGGATGTGGTTCCCCATGTCTTGAAGAGACATGGAACCATTAAGGTACTAGATTTCAATTGGCATGGATCTCAAGAATATTTAATACCTCATCTCATGAGTACCCTTGATGAGGTTTTCTACATCAATTGTGATGAATGTGGTTGAGATTTTTCTTTTAGTGGATCTCTGTGGATTTCAAAGGAACAACTACGTAGATTGTGCAAAATCCAAATTACAAAGTTGCACAGATGCATGAAAAACCCACTTTATATTGTTTTGGTGCTCTTATAAGTATAGTGTATTAATTCCATGAATTAACACTTTGTTGTATTGTATCAATGACCCTTTCGGTGATCACTTGTATAGCTTTTTGAGTGATTTTTGGGTGATAACACTTGTCATGACTACTTGTAGGTATTTACAAAATTTTTGAATGCAACAACCTTGCAAAAGCCAAAGGATAAACATGTTGCATAAAAAATGATCATGAATTAAAATAATTGAATTTAGAGCAATAATTTAGTGGTTTTAAATACATTTATGTGTTTGTGTGTTTTTCCCCCATGAAAAAGGTAGTATATTCAATAATTTATAGGAGAAATCATAGTATACATTTTATGGTCTCTTTGACCCTTTCAAAGACAAAGGTCTTTGCCATATTCTATCAAAAATAAAAAAACCTTAAAGGGTTCATTGTTTTATACATTACAATCTTCCATTATCATTCATTGCTCGTTCCTTTACAATTCAAAATCATCACAAATTGCATTCAAAATGCATTCCTTTATAGGCACACAACTACACAGAATACTGAGGTTTTCAACATATTTGGAACTATAAGCTAGAATATTATTTTTTGAATCTCAATATAAGGAATGAAAAGATTCTAGATAAGAGACATTCTCTTTAAATTTTTGTTCAACCAAGAGACCTTCCTACAAGGAGAAAGCTTCTTTAACTTGTTCGCATGTTCATTGAATTCCCTATAGATATGATTGAAGGATCATTATAAAAAATTATCCCTCATCTCTGAAATTATGTTCATTATTAGTTTCATCACCAGATGTCAAAATATTTCTTCCCTTTTCCCAATCTATAATCAATTTTGAGTCACCCTTAACCTAAAAATTGCCAATTTCTAGCTCAATTGCATTTTTCAAAAGAAGCCATAAAGCATAAAACTCAACTCTATTATTTGTCCTTCAGACTACTACATATTTAAAGGATATAAAATGGATATCATTTGTGAATAAAGTACTTTGTGCTCCACACATACCTATAATTTTTTATTAGGCCCCATAAAAAATACCCTATGCTATATTTCTATTTATCGTGGTACTCTTTAGAATCATTGGTTATTGGGATTTTAAGGGATTCCACAAAGCTCCATATGCATATCTGATTTTATGAATAACCTTGATGGGAAGGATTTAATTTCCCTTAAAGATCATGTCATTTCTTCAGAGAAAAATCCCTCACGACACAAAACTTGGCAAGTCTTTTATGATCATCCACTAATTTGTCCTTATACTAGTTTTCAAAAATATCTAGGAAGGATTCACATCTCCATTCAAAATTTCCATTTGTTAATTTTAATACTTCATTCCATGCTTCCTTTGCTAATTCAAAATGTACAAAAACACGATCATTGTTTTCTCATCATTTTTCCCCATGACACATCTTGTTGGACCATGCCAATTTATCCTTTGGCCATTTTCCCAAGTTAAATTTTTGCTTAATAGGGCCAAACATAGACAAATCCTACACTTTACTGGATTACTTAGCTTCTAGGTTAATTTCCACCACCACTTCTTCTCCCTACCTCTTTCTCCTCCATTTAAGTTGCATACCCTAACTTTGTTGTATATACACTAGAGCCTTTATTCTTTGACCATCTCAATTCATATTCTTCCTCATCTAATCCAAGGGAACTATTTTTCAAATATGATATGAATTGTGTCCATTCTTCAGTAATTCTCCATTGCAAGTCCAAATCATTTGCACTTTTCTACCCTTGACTCCATTGAGTTTTCAAACATAGCTCAAAATAATTTGCTAGAATAAATATACCTTGATTATGAAGAACATAATTTATAGCATTTGATAGTCTATAGTTAATTGGCCACCAGGGTTGTTCACTAATCCTCACTTTGTTACACTTCCTACTTTCCAATCCAACCACTTTTTGACCAGTGGGAACACCTTTAGTGGGGATTTATAGATTATTGAGGCTCCTCTATATGACTTTATTTCTCTTCTCATCTAGTCCTCAACTGAATCAAGTTCAATATATGTTTCCTTCATCAATCTTCTCCATGGCCACCAATGCATTAAACATCCCCCATAGCCTCTTAGTTTTCAATGTTCAGCCAAAGAGATGTATGTTTTTAAGGCCCCACCCACCTACCTCCTTTTGTCTTACAACTTTGATCCATTTTACTAAATGGATACCTTACTTTTCGCGTTTTCCTATCCATAGAAAACTTAAACACTTCCTTCGGTTTTGCAAGATCCCTTTCAGAATGTGTGCTAATGATAACCAGTAAACAAGAATTCCTTCCAAGGTTGATCTAACCAAATTTATACTAACTCCTCTAGAGAACCATCTATAGCACTAATTAGTCGCTCTGCGTCAATTTTTTCATACAAACATATCTATTATGTAAACTTACAGTGATATGGTTTCAATTGAAACCCTAAATACTTGATCTATTTCTCCAAAGATTCTAACAAATAAAGGATGATTTGTGTTATCAATCTTTCCTCATTTTTATCCAACCCATTAAAGAGAATGGAGTATTTTTGAGAATTTGTTTCCATCCTAGTTGCTTTGTAATATAGGTAAAAAATATCCTTGTAATTTTTAACCTCCTATAGAGTTCTTGCTCCAAATATCATTACATCATCTATAATGTGTTAAATTGATGCATTCTCCCACCTTTATACATTTTATTGTTCCCTCCCTTTTTTGAAGCTATAATCAACCTTCTCAGCCATTCCACCACTAGGAGGAATAAGAAGGGGGACATTGGTCATCCTTTTCTAAGTCCTCTTAAGACATAAAAAAAAAATGGAAAAAGATCCATTTATAAGTACTGCAAAATAATTTGAGGGAAGACAACCCATTATCCAGTCAACAATTTGAATATGCATCCTTATTTGAAGCAAGAACTACCTCAAATACAATCAACAAACCTTATCATAAGCCTTTTCCAAGTCAATTTCCATTACCGTTGTTTGTATTTTTCCTACCATTATTGAATGCAAACCTTCCTAAGAAAAATCCATGACGCCTCATGTATTTTTATATGAAAGGGAAATATAAATTGTTCTTTTGATATGAACCTTACTAAGAGAGACCTTAATATGTTTTCCAAGATCTTTGATATATCTTATATATGAAATTACATAAAGAAATTGGTCTAAAATATTCAAAGGATTTTGGATCGTGTTTCTAAGGATGAAAGCTAAGAAGGTTGCATTTAAATCCCCTATAATATTTTTTGATGTTATAGATTCATCAATTAATCGTCTCAAATTGTCTTCCAACATATTATAGAAGCCCAAGTAAAATTCTACGATCCAATCATTTGGGCTTGGGTTTTTTTCCTTTTTGAAAGAACTCAAACATATTTGAGTTCTTCTTTTGAATCTTCAACCCCTAAGTCTTTGTTTTGTTGCTCATTTATAATTCTAGGAAACAAAGAGGCTACCTTTAACACTTTTGCTATGTTTTCCCTTGAAGGTTCCTAGAACAAGGATTCAAAGTGCTTTCTTCCTTCTTTATAAATCTCTAGAAAATTTCTAGCCATGGATTCTTCTTGTGTCCTTATTTTCAAAATCTTATTTAATTCCTTTATATGACTTGCATAATTCTCCAAAAAAATGGTATTTTCATCACCTTCTACTAGCTAGATGGCCCAACTTCTAAACCTCTATTATGCCTCCCCTTTCTCTAGAAGACTCTTTTTTATTCCTTCCAATCTCTTCAACCTTTGATTTTCTTCCTCTAAGAAGACACCACCCTCACTATCCTCAAACAACCTACTTATGTCTTCCTCTATCTCAATTAAATCTATTTGCCTCTCCTTTGCTTATCTTATTTCCAATTCCATTGTTAATTTATTTACTCTTTTAAAGTTTTCAACAAATTGGAACATTGTTTTCACTCCTATGATAGGGTTATATTTCCTTTTATTCTAAAAAAACAACTCTCTGAATTCCTCTTCTTCTAGTCAAATGTGATTCAATTTAAATGGGATTAGAGGCTTCTTAACATCAACACCAATTTGAATAATATTTGGAAGATGGTCTCAAGAGCTACCAATACCTACTCATGATTTCATTTTGTCAGATTCTAGAGGAGGTGGAAGTAGTCATTTGATTTGACACTAAAGTATTCATAGGAGAACCTCCTACAGTACCTTACCTCCATAAGAATTATAACATAATTTTCCCTTTTGATGATATTCCTCATTTTCATCTTTGTATCATTCATTATTCTCCATAATTTTCTCCCATATTCTCCTAATATTAGTATCATCATTTTTAACTTATTACCATGCAATAAATCGACTGTGGAGAGGCGGTTTCTTGGTGTGTCCTAACTTTAAGCTAAGGGATATTCCATTTTCCTTGAAACATTTTTCGTCTTCTTTCTCATGGGAATGTTATGAGAATTATCAATTTTACCACAAGATGATCCATGGAGGATAAGACTGCAAGGATTTTCTAAAAACAAAAGCATGGTAATCAGTTTTGTATGCATGTTGAAGAGCATTCACGATGGCTCCTTCATGTTGCAGATCCCGTGCCTATGTTTGTGGCAGATATGTTCAATGTTTTGGCCCAAAGAACTGGTTCCAATTTCTAAGGATGGATATACAGTGTTCAGTGTTTTTTTTTTTTTAATGGATTTACTATTAAAAACAATTGCCTTGGAGTCTTGGTTGTTGCTTCTTTTCTAGATTTAACACCTCTTCTCATTGGCATGGTTCAATAGTCTCGTATTTCTTCGATATTGTATTTTCTTAGGTAATTTGTTATAAAATGGAGCATCTAACAATTATATGACAATGTACTGTGTCGATCCATCAATATTTTATGAAAACAAAAAATGAATTTCAGACAATTTCAAACCAACGTTCAATTCTATTCATAATGTAGATAGAACATAGAAATACTAAATCATAATGTTGCAACAAGATAGCCATTCGTGTTTCTAGACATGCAATTTGTTAGCACTAGAAGTCACCTTCATATTTCATTGAAGGAAGGCCTGGTACCCGTTAGTTTATATGTCACGGTTGGTTTTAAAGAGGTCAAATGGGCGCAGACTCAATGATAATAAAGTTCTAACTCATAAATATGGACTAGCATGCACAAGCATTTGAGGTATGGAATCAACTTC
This sequence comes from Picea engelmannii, assembly GCA_009831015.1. Classification (NCBI taxonomy): domain Eukaryota; kingdom Viridiplantae; phylum Streptophyta; class Pinopsida; order Pinales; family Pinaceae; genus Picea; species Picea engelmannii. The sequence goes on from ML778673.1 coordinate 106,116, forward strand.
AGTCAGTCAGTTGTAGTAAGGATGAATAGAGGGAAGACTTTGGTGAGGAGAGTGTAGAGGTATGTTGTGGACATCAGGTCTTCCAACAGCCTAAGGAGGAAAAACTTAAACACAAGATCCTCTTGAATTCAAATTTCAAAGAACCTGAAAGAAATTATAACAACACTATAATCAAACATCATCATAATACAGTTACAAAAATTCATGTGAATCAGTCATTCATGAACTCTCTCAATATTAGAGGAAAATAAGATGGATCAAGAAAACTGACTTAGATTAACCAATATGTCTCAAAAACAAATACATAACCAGAGAACCAGTGTTCTTCATAAAAATATTACAATATCAGGGAGCCTAACTCAATCATTCCCCCTAACAAAATATCAAAATGACTCCTATATACTCAGAACAATTCGCCACTAACAACAGAGGAGTGCTCGAGTCTTAGAATTCAAGGCTTTATGCCTACATGTTCTCTGGCAGACTGCGCATGCAGTCTTCTTTCAGACGCAAGCCTCTATCAGACACAAGTTCAAATCAACATTGGCCTGTAGAAAAATTCACTCGCAAGGGTACCACGGGCTGACAACTCTGTTTTCCATGGTTGGCTCCTCCATACTTTCTAATTACTGAGTGAGTTGAGGCTTCAACCACCAGCTCCATTTTCATTAACTTCCTTTGGCCGAGATTGAAACGTGGCCTAATGCATAGGGGGCGGCCACATGCTTCTCTCAGATAGGACGCTATATAAACACATTATTGTGGGGCCGTTCAAAGGTGGTTTGGGTTCACACCGCTTTTGAGCCCACAATCCACCACCTTTTGCCACATATTCCCTTTTCTAAACCTTGGTTTCAATTGCGGGACCGTTCAAGAAAATTATCGCCCGAGCACGTCACGTTCCCATAATGGACTGTGGTTTTTGATCTTGTGATCTTGGGCGAGGATTTATGATCAACGGCTCAAATTTTCCCCTTGACAATCCCCTGAACTACGAACTTGTGAGTCCATTGATCTACCACCATGTGTCCTACTGGATTGGACGACCCATGTTGATTTCGAGTTTCAGGACTTCAGAATTTTGCTTTGAACATTGAACTTTGACACTTCATGTGCAGGCCATGAACTTGGACAACCTGTTGCCCTTGACAATTATATGTGATAACACAATTATTAATCTTTAATGCTAACAACCCATAATGCAAGAAGTTTAATACTTAAGTTAATATGTTACAGTCATGGAAGAATGTATCAAGAACACACTTACAACCACAAGTTGCAATAAAATATAATCTTCAACAAAGCATTTGCTGACAATTACTAGAAAATGATGGTTTTTCAACAATGGGGATTATTTGAAACCAATTCGCGCTTACGAAAATTTCCCTCTGCCTTTCTATTTTCCCACTCTTTTATCCCCCTGTAGTTTCTCTTTCTGGTTACTTAATCATTTTTTCTAAAAATGCTTTGTTGTGCAGGTTGGCGAATTCACGTGTTTCAACCGAGCACTTACCCTTTGTCTAAATTTCACTTTCCATTGTTTTGCGACCTACAAATAGTACTCTGGCTTATGCTATATGCATCTTTAGTTCTGGACTCCCACATCATCCCCTCTTCCATGTTACACATTTTGTACCAAAATGTTATGATATATACAATTTGACACCCGGGGCCTTACAGCTCCTCGGGAACCCGTCACCCTATTTTGAATCCCATCCGACCGCTTTCCACGCTTGACAATTTTTTGACATCTCTTTGGCGGATCATCGAGTTCGCAGGTTCAGGAAATTTCAAATTTCTAGATGTTGTTTCATGTGCCCGCTACCTTCATATTTATTTCCAAGTATATGCAATATGTATACAACTTATCCAACAACATACAAAAAAGATCTTGCCAGGAAGTGGAATATCTATTGCAGATTTGAATATATTGGACCTTCTTTTCCCTCTTCTATACTTGAACAAATTGTTGTTTATTTTTCCCCTCTACTCTCTCTTTCTCGTTACTTAGTCATTTTTTTTTTCCGAAAATGCGACTTTGACCAACCAGTAGCCATTTGATCCCTAGGCACTTTTCAGATCATGAATTCCCAGACAGGCGATGTGACATCCTCCTCGTTACGACAACAACTCTTTAACAGGTGCAATTTTTTTTTTTTTTTTTTAAGTGTATGGGCGCATGTATAAAGGAAACAGACACACTTGACTCTACGTCGCCACCCGACGACTAACAAGACACAACCACGATGATCAAAACAAGGAGACATAAGGCGCACAACAAGTAACTACAAGCATTAAACGACCATAGACATAAGGTGCACAACAAGTAACAACAAGCATTAAACGAGATACTGGGTTATGTACAGTACGAACACAGAAGGAAGAATCCATAGTAGTAGATTTTACTATTTCTGCACAGGAAAGCAGGGCGTTTAATCTTAGTTCTCTGCTCCAGAGAGAGAGAAGGTCAGATAAGCTCCTGGCCGACTGCTCAGGCAGAAACTAGTAATCTCCGTCAGGTGTGTCGTAAGAGTGGAAACCCTGCCTTTAAAGGGCCCGAGACTCTTGATATGGCACTGGAATCTTTACACAGAAAATAATCACACACACAGACTTATATACAGAGCGACTAGCTTTATCCGATCGAAGAGTCTGATATCATAGAACTGTGAGTTGGACAATTCCAATTATAGTACTAACCCTGAAATTAACCTGACCCTAATGTCAGCATAGAAATAAACAACAACTTTATTAACCCTAAATTTAACAGCCCAACCCTAAGCCAATAAATAATGATCACATTTCATCTTGTGTGTCGTCAATATGATAAAATTTCACTACCCTTACCATAATACTCTAACATCATCGTGTTTTATTTTAAATGACTTGCAATAAAACAATAATCTCTATACTTCTAGTGTGTTAGCTATGCAATATATTATAACAACTTACAATAAGACAACACAACATTTCAAATTATACTATTTGACCTTGTATTAAATAACAGTAAATCTTCATTCCCTACTAGTTGTTACCATCCATGCAATTGCTTTATATGCAGCTTCATTTTACTAAAACATGATCAACATTGCTTGGTTTATTATAATCGGTTGCAAACAAATATCAATAACATACCTCCTTATTATCTAACACTAACCTTACATTAACATTTCAGTAAATTTACACTAGATTACACCAACAACTCCTTACATTACCATTCATTACATTCCTTCAATTTGTGTATCATTAACATACATTACCTTACATTCCCTACAATAACGTTCCATTACTTATATGAAATTACATTAACATCTCTTATATTACATTGCAGTCCATTGCATTCGCTAGAATATATAAATATCAAGATTTTAGGTAAGGAAAAGCAGAACTATTCCAATGACAATGATATAAACAAGACAACTGTAATAAAACCGCTTACAATCAATGGAATATAAAAATGTCCAGATTTTATGAAAGGAGACAGAACTTTTCCAGAATAATAATATTCGAAAACAAGGACAACTGTAATATGACCACCACTCCTTAAACTCTATTGGGATTATCTGATTTAATTAACCATCACAACACAGTCAATAGGCTAATTGGCTACCATTAAAATAAATAAGGAGGCGAGAACA
>ML778673.1:127268-145112 GCA_009831015.1 Picea engelmannii
TGAATTGAAGAAGGAAGTACATGTAGGCCCTGAAGATAATTAAAGAACAAAATTACAAAATAAGAAAGTGTCAGGTCATCCCTAATGTTAAAAGGAAGTGACATAAATGGTATAAATAAATATCATTATACATTCATTTGATACACAAGTCAAATTTCAGAGGAAATCATAAGAAAAGAAGGTCGGATTTCAAGGGAGGATGAAGTCTTTTGGTGATGTGTTCTAAGGTATGTTATTTTCAAGTCATCTTACCATTTTCGCTATAACTTTTTTTTCTATAAAGATTTAGATGGTGAAATTGATATGGTATTGAGAATACATATCAAGGTACCTATGGTAAAATATTCATCTCTTGATTCACTATAATTATGGAGATACACTCTGTGGAAGATAGGGTTTTTGACCAGTCCCGAAGCTAGTCGATAAACAGGTGTTCCAGGTAAAATAGTAATAACTTCTTCATATAGAATCCAAATGAAGTGTGACAAATTGAATTGGAAATAGTACAGACTATATTTTCTTGTGTGAAAGTTTCAGAATCAAATGTTAACTATTGAGTGCGGGGCATTATGTACAAGTTAGGTATCCTGTATAAACCAGAATTGAACAAAGTCTACCATTCTCTCTATAACTTATTTTTGGGTGGAAGGAAGGGGAAATGATGGAGTTAAATCCTCTCTTGATATTGGAGGATTGTATCTTCCTCTTCGAGGTTTATCCCTCCCTTTACATTTGGAATCTGTAGCTACCTTTGGAAGTCATTACTTCCCTTGAGAAATAACTATTGATTATTTCTCATATATTGTGCATGGTGTATTGTGGTGTATTGGTGTAACTCTTATACTATTGTTCATTTCTCATTGGATATAGTTGAATGGTTTAAGTATAATTTGAAAAAAATAAAAAATTGTACTTGATACTGATTCACCCCCCTCTTAGTATCAACATAACCAAATTCTTATTTCTCTTTTCCCTGTACTTTATCTTTCTCGCCACTTAGTTGTTTTTTCGAAAATATCTATCTGCGCGGGTTGGCGGACTTTTGATTTCAGGACTCCTACATTGGTCCCTCTTTCGTGTTACATAGTATGCACTCAAAAGTTTCGATCAATACAATTTGACTGTCGGGTCGTCATGTCTCCTCGGGAACCCTTGCCAACCTATCTTGGAGCCCATCTTCTAGATTTCTACATCATCCCCTCTTTCATGTTACACATTATGCACTCAAAAGTTTCGATCAATACAATTTGACCGTCGGGGCCTCATGTTTCCTCGGGAACCCTTGTCATCCTATTTTGAAACCTGTCTCACCGCTTTCCATGGCCATTTTTTGCAATTTCTTTCACGAATCGTAGACTATTTCATATTCCTAGTCGTTGTTTTATGTGCTCGCCACCTTCACACTTTTTTCCAAGTATATACAATAAGTATATAACTTCTCCAGAAACATGCAGAAAATATCTTTCCATGAAATGGGATATCTATTACACATGTGAAAATATTAGCCATACTTTTCCGTCTTCTGTACTTAGCCAAATATTTGTTTCTCTTTTCCCTGAAATTTATCTTTCTCGTCACTTATTCATTTTTCCGAAAACATATACCTGAGAGGGTAGGCGGACTTGTAGGTTCACGTTTGCAGTCGTACTCTTATATCGCGACATTGATCGATCGCTTCCCCATTCCATACCCAGGCACTTCTCTAACCGTGGATTCTCGTTAGGCGGGCTCTAGATTGCACTTCTATTGTTCCATGACCTGTGAACAGTACCCTGAATTCCGCGATATACAAATTTACAACCGGATTTAGATCATACCGTCTTTTGTTTTACAATCTACCTATCATGCCTTCTTTCATGGTACACATTTTGCAATGAAAACTTTCGATACATACAATTTGACCATCGGGTCCTCACGTCTCCTGTGGAACTATTGTCACCCCATTTTTCGTCCACTTTCCATACTTCACCATTTCTTCCAATTTCTTTCGTGGATCGTCGGGTTGGCGGGTTCAAGAAATATCCTAATCATTGTTTCCTGTGCCTGTTCCCTTTTGTAATTAGCAATTATATATAAGATATTATTTCTAAGTGTGCAATTAGCAATCGTTAATGCTAAACCACGATTTTAGGAGATCTCCCATTAATACACATAGAACCAAAATTATTGGATGGTTATATTATCCCTTCCGAGTGTTAATTTCAAACATCATGGAATGTCATTTACGCGTCATCGGGTTGGTCCGTTGACCAACCGTTTCCCTATTCCATACTTATCCACTTTCCCAGAATTCCGCAAATATACAAACCAGCCGCTGAACTGCCCCACCATGCTCTCTTTCGTTTTACACGTTTTGTAGTAAAAAATTTCGATACATAAAATTTGACCGTCGGACACTCGCCTTCCCTCTTCCATAGTACACATTTTTCACTGAAAACTTTCGAGACATACAATTTGACCATCGGGTCCTCACGTCTCCTGTGGAACTATTGTCACCCCATTTTGAAGCTCGTCCATCCACTTTCCATACTTCGCCATTTCTTCAAATTTCTTTCGCGTATTGTCGAGTTGGTGGGTTCAAGAAATATCCAATTCATAATCGTTGTTTCTTATGCCCGCTCCCTTTTCCAATTAGAAATTACCAATTATACATAAGATCTTATTTCTAAGTATGCAATTAGAAAGTGTTAATGTTAAACCAGGATTTGAGGAAATCTCCCATTAGTACGCATAAAACCAAAATTTTTGGATGGTTATATTATCCCTTCCGAGTGTTAATTTCAAACATCATGGAATGTCATTTTTGTGTTGTCGATTTGGTCCGTTCATGAAATATTCAATCCTTAATTGTGAAAATGAGTCCAAATGACCGTTTCCCTATTCCATACTTAGCCACTTTCCCATAATTCTGCAAATATACAAACCACCCGTTGAACTGCCCCATCATGCTCTCTTTCGTTTTACACGTTTTGTAGTCAAACATTTTGATACATAACATTTGACCATGGGACACTCGCCTCTCCTGAGCACCCCCGCTATAACCCTATTTTGAATATTGTTCGACCGCTTTTTAGACCTTGACATTCGTTTCTTTCTCTCCCCCGTCTCCGTGACCTTTGCACTTGTCTATAATAAAGAAAATGTTTATATATATATATATATATATATATATATATATATATATATATATATATTGTTTCTAAATATGTAATTAGTGACACTTGATTCTAACATCTCATCATGCAAGAATCGTGTAGATTATCATTGATGGGCGAAAGGCTCGAGGAGATATCCTACTAATACGCATTAAACCAAGATTTGTGGAGGGTTATATCATCCCTTCCGAGTGTTGATTTCAAAATCATGAAATGTCATTCGCACATCATCGGCTTGATACGTTCACAAAAGCTCCAATCCTTAATTGCTTTTTTTTGTACCCGCCACCTTCGCACTTCTAAATATGAAAAAAGTAAGCTTTACTGCTAACAGTTCATCATGCATCACCCATACAGATTTTCATTAATCGGAAAAAGGCTCGAGGATATTTCCCATTCATATCATTTAACCAAGATTTTGCAAAGATTTATATTATCGGCTCCAACAGTTCATTTCAACCATCATCTAGAGAAAACCAACGTTCTCATAAACCTATGGCATCAGCTCGATAGTATTTCTGTGGAGATACAGTGAACATCTTCGGGTGCAAGGACCAGAACTTCCAATGGTCCAAGGCATATTCTTATTACCCATACCCTTCCACCCAGAACGAAGTAATTTGGACCTCTGGGATTTCTCATGCAAGTTGTGTCCCTGAAGTTTTTGACTATAAGGAACTGGTCTCTTGGTGAGCCAATAAATTTATTTCAGAAAAAAGAATTATTCCACTGCGGGACCACTCTTTAGTTTCTTTTTCACCTCAGGTCTTCCACCATATGTTAAGATTGTCGAAGCCAACGTTGACATTCAAAGAAGAAGATTCCAAACAGTTCCTGGCAAAGCATAATAACGGGTTCGACCTCTTGCTCGATTTCTTGGAAGACCCGATGGTAGTTCCTTAAGATATCACAAGCTTGCAGGTTAGTTCATTTAGAAATCCATTTCATGAAATTTCTTGGTTGTTTACAAGAATAACGGTACAGGAGTCCACAACAACTATTTCTTTGATGGCTCTTTATATTTTGTATTTCACAGTCAAGGAACAAGCCATTTTTTATTGGGGAAAGCTAATTTCCCATGAAATCTGTTCCCAATTGTCAAACTTCAAAAAGGAGAATAAATTTTATATGTCATCCTACTTAGTTTTTGCGATAGCACATTGCTTCCAATTTCCATAACTATCTTTGTCCAAGAAGTTCAACTGGGAATTTGACCTAGTAACATTCTGGTACCAGGCCTTGTGGAAGCACAAGGCCTCCCACTATTTTTATGAGGATTTTAATGGCTTCATTTCTGTTTTCAAAGTTTTGTTGTTAGGAGAAGATGCTCCTCGCATATCTGAACAGGACACCAAGTTTTTGGACAGGAAAGGGACACTTGAACATTTGGATAATTACACTGTGATAAGGATTTTTGGCTCCAGGGAAAATCCTTCTCTCCTTCCATGTCACATTACGAACATATTTTTTGTTATGAAGGCAGCAAGGCAATACAACTACTGGTTGCATCTATTCCAAGAGAAGAGAAAAAAATAGTTCATTCCTCTACCTTAGAAATATGGGGACTTCGTGTTGAGGAACGCCAACAAAATTGATGAATTTGCAACCCATTCTAGCAACTTGAACCTAAGATATGTTGAAATCCTAAGAGGGTTTGACCCCAATAAAAAAATTCTACAACATTTACAAACACTTGGCTTTGGCAATTGTTTTTTCAAAAAATACCTGGCCGAAAATAGAGACACTGGAGGCAACACTCCTGCTTCTGATGTTGGTGACCTAGACACAGTGAAAAGGACCACTAAATTGTATAGGCAACAAGGAAAAGGCCCCGGTGAGAAGAGTGTTCAATCGGCGAATAGCACTCCCAAAAGTACAACATCCCAGAGCATTTCTCCAACGACCCACAACAACAACAAAGGAAATCAAATTTCTTCAAATGGAGGAGGATATAACGACCCTCCTCACTCTAAAATTGATAGTTCTCATAAGCTTCCAATAGGCAAGAAGAGAAAAAAAATGTGGGACAGGCGGAAGAGCCCGAAATTTAGAGCGACAACATGGAACTTGAACCTGATATGGATAGCGTATTATGCTACCTTGATTATCCCGGAGACGCAATCTAGCATAGTCGTCCAATGGACATAACTGATACTAAATTTTTTTACGAAGATGAATCCTTCATGTTCCAAAGCGTTGTTTTTTACAGTCAGTCCAAAAAATTGATTATTGAAAAAAAAATGTAAAAAATAAGAAAGGAAAATCTCGTTCAGAGGTTAACCTTGCGAACATGTGATCATCCCAAATCTGTCAACTTCACATAGTGACCGAAGATGCACTTGATGATTCCATTGGAGTCATCGAGGCCGATAATGCCAGACTAAAGGATCGGGTCAAGGAATTGGAAGAGGCTTTTATTCCTATGCCATTGCTTGCCAATCCTTTGGCAATAGCCATGCCCACCACCCCTACATCCAAGTTAAAAGGATCCTCCAGCCTCCTCGCATCATGTAGAGGATATGTGGAGAATAAAATCAAGAAAAGAATGGAACTAGTTACTGAGGCGTGGGAAACATCACAAACCATGACTTCCCTTGGAACGAGGGCACATAATTTGCTCGAACATTTGTAGGCGGAGTTAAAAGATGAAGAACATTTCTATTTAAACAAGGTTCTTCCTTTTGGCACCATTGTCAACAACATGACAAAAACAAGAAGAAGACAACAATATCTCCCATCCAAAAACCAGATTGATCAATTAAATGCATGCTGGGAAGAAAAAGTGAAGAAACTGCATCGCATTGTTCAGTCATGTGAACAAGCCATATCCAAGAAAGAAAAATTATTCACAAAGTTGTCTAGAATAAACTTAGTTGGAAGGACCAACGACTTCCAAGGCCCCAACTTAATCGTCAACTCCTTTCCCTTAACTAGGCAAGACTTCGATAAATAAGTTGATAATGTTAAGGTGTTGTGTTTGGAAAATTTTTACAGCATCCTTGAATATGGTCAACATCACGTCAATGACTGGCTAGTCGACTATTTAGTACAGAATGAGGAAATTGATCAGGCTCTGAGTAATCTTTCTATTGACTTTGGGGAATTAGAAAATGAACTTTTCAACATAAAAATCTGGAATGAGATCAACGTCGCCCCAATGAGAAGCTACATTGAAGAATGGATTGAAAGGGAATTGAAGCAGGCCGTCGACAAAAGGCAACAGGTAGTTGCCACGATTCCAGCAGTTGTCGACGACATCAATGAAAAGGCATCAACAAGAAAATAGAAAAAGGGGTCATATGTACCATCACTGTAAGTCTACTGATCGCATCCTGCTTTGTTTATTAACCTAGTTATTCCACTTTTTTAAATAGAAATGTATAGCCAAAGACTGATACATTTTCAATTTACTATTTCAAGTATTACACTCTACCATCACCCATTTCTTCTTTCTACAGTCCTATTTCTTGTACATATTTCTCTTATGGTCCGCTAGAGCCCCAATCCCATTCTATATGACAAAGGCATTGAAATTTCCAGGAATATGTAACAAACGTTTATTTTTTTGATATATTTCAAATAAAATTGTTTTGTATCTCCTTTTATATTTATGTCCTCATACATTTTTATCTTCCACCACTCTATATGACAAATGCATTTATATTTACAGGAGCATGTAACTTTTTTAACATATTTCAAATTAAATTGTTTTTTTTATCTCCTTTTATATTTATGTCGTCATAAATTTTTATCTTCCACTATGCAGGAATTTTATTTTGTTATTTACTTTCAATATATACTTTCAAAAAATAAATGGGGCTTTAGAGGCCACATGTCATTTACTGCATGGATACCACATGTGCTTCATGTTGCTTGCCACATCTCCACTGCAGATTCTATTTGCCTCCGCTACTTTTTCCTATCTCAATTCAACTCGGCAGGGACTAAGCTACCACGCAGCCTTGTTTAGTATTGAAATTTTAATTTTATTTTTTGTTATGTGCTTATAGAATATAGAATCTCACTTTCCCTCATATTAATTTATGAAATATAAATTTTAACAATGCAAATTTTAATTTTACTTTTTGTTCTATTAGTGTAACTTTGCACCTTCTCTGCAATTGCTAATAATGACTAATATGCTACCTCAAATATTCTCGTTAATTTACATATGCGCTTTTGTTTCATCTTTTTGTTTAAATGATTTTGGACAAAAGAATGTCCTAATATATTTGTGATTATAATAGTATTACATTTATACAAAATACATTTAGGAGAGAGGATCCATTAATGTTGTACCTTAACTTACATTTAGGAGAGAGGATCCATTAATGTTGTACCTTAACTTTAGGAGAATGTAATGGTTATATGAAGTCCTTTTTAAACCTTAAATATTTTATCACATACTTTGTGTGTTCTTTATCTTGATATTTTGTTTATCTTTATATTTTGTCTAGATGTGTGATTTGTTTAAAACAGTGTTTATATTCATTATGGAGTTCCAAGATAATTTTAAATTTCAAAATTAACAGTTGAAAATTGAATAGACTCATAGGTAATTGATATACTTTTCAAAAAGTGGATGTGAATTAAAATCAAATTTAAAATTTGAAAATATGAATTTTATTTAAAAAAAATATATATTTAATTTTTATTTTTTTTTAAATATGTAAACATTATTTTAATTTTAATATTTTTACGTTGATATGTGTCTTCCTATGAGAATTTATGGTTTAATCAATATTTTAATTATATATACAAATTTTATGGTCAACAATCAAAGATGTTGGCATATTCTTAGTCGTCGTCTAAAATCAATGCATTAAATTTAATGCTCATAACTTCTTTGCATTTATAAATGCATCAGTTAACGTGTTTACTTTTTCACATTTACATTTTAGGATTAAGAAATTACTAACCCAGGTTTTAGATTGTCACGAATCATACTTATACAAATACAACCATAATTACTTAAATTTTAACTTTTTACATTTGCAAATAAGTTGGCACGTATTGTTTGTGAAAACTAATTCTACATTTTTACTATTACATTTTCTACACTTAGCTTGTCGTTACATTTCAGAACCTGGCTTATCATGCATTAGAGGAGTGAAAATAAATCGTCACCTTTTTACTATTACATTTTCTACACCTGGCTTGTCGTTACATTTCAGAACCTCACATCATGCATCAAAGGAGTAGAAACAAGTAGCAAGTAGCGTAAATACTTTTAAGTTTTTACAGTTTCAGAGCCTAGCTTATCATGCATAAGAGGAATGGAAATAAATCGGCACCCTTTTACTATTACGTTTTCTACACTTGTCTTGTTGTTACATTTCAGAACCTCGCATCATGCATAAGAGGAGTCGAAATAAGTAGCAAGTAGCTTAAATAATTTTAAGTTTTTTACATTTAAAAAATTAGGGTTTGTACATGTGTGGTAATTGTTCAATGGAGTAGGCAAAAATGAATTATGCGTAGAACTCCATGACCTGATAGGAACGGAAGTGGGAACAAATAATATGGCATACCATTCGTAAGGACATTAATAGGACTAAATAACATACAATTTCATTTTGATCGGCATGTTATTACACAGAGAGGACGTAATTGTTGCTTGTTGTGGCTTCTATTGCACAAAGGGAGGACGGAATTGTTGCTTGCTATGACTTCTATTGCACATCACGAGAGGAGAATATTGCTGAGAAATTGTTTCTTTCAAAGACCGCAAAGCTTCCATTCAAACATTTAGGTACGAACCGATTAATTATTTATATGTTTTCTTCACAATATTTATTTATTTCAATGCATTCAAATTTAATAGGGAATTTAAGTGTTAATGGTAGAATGTTGGTGAATGATGGTAGAAGCATATTGTGTAATGTGGAATGATATATTGTATTGTGTATTGAGTCAAACTTTATTGGAAGATTTAGTTTAACCTAGAACATGTTATAAAACATTGTATACATGCAACATGTAACTCTGAACATATAAAACAATCAAATCGATTTGCCTAATGAGCGAACATGTTTCCCAATGTATTCTTTAGCATGATGAATAGTGAGATGACCGACATTATCAAGAGCCTTATGATAGCCTTTATTAGATGTTCGCGACCAGGGAATATATGGGCCCAATCAAGTTCAAGCATAATGTCAGAGAAAAGCTTTATTGTTCTGTTATATGTGTTAGTTCTATGGATTTTTCCCAACTGTTGAGGGCTACATATTATAAAACATTGTATTAAGAAATCTCGTTGAAATCTGCAATTGAAATAAGGATTGCCAACTACCACTGTATTAAGTTGATTTCTTTCATTGATAGATTTATCTCATTATTAATATTATCTTATTTACAGTTTTAATTTATATGTCAATGCTTTTATTATTATCTAGATTATGTATCTCAATGCTTTTTATTATTATAGATAAATACATTTCACATGTCTTGGAGAATGCATTACTTATAATCATTTTGATATATCTCATTTTTCAACATATTGAACTATTTTTCTCATTAAAATATTTATATTATTGATATATCTCATTCAAAAATTTATCTTATTCAACAATTTATTTTATTGATATATCTCATTTTGATATATTTCATTTTCAAACATCGTTATCGATTTATATGTAGTCTTACGTTATTGGAATCATTTGGAATTCAAGGTTGTCCTCAACTCTTAGAGTCCTCAAATATTCAACGATCTTCTCCTTTTGTCTTTTAAAGCATACATATGGATTATTTTGTATCTTCGTTTATTTTTAATAATAATAATTTTTATGGGATTTCATTACCAAAGAAACACTTTCTAGGTTGGGGGTGGCTAGGACAACTGTGGGCCCTTTACACTATGAATTGTATCCCTAACTTCATCATCAAAAAAATTGTATCATTGATTCCCAATTGTAAATGAAAAACATTTGATGCACTTGAAGATTGGCATTACTAGAACTATAAACTAGAAGATTGCATTTCATTTAAATTACACTCGTAGGAGGAAAGGTAAGGGTCAAATATTGGAAGGGTATTACCTTGATTGACATTATTAAATCAATTAAAAACCATGTTATGTTACACTTGATTGTCATCGTTACTGATGATTGTAAACAAAGGAGAACTACATTTTATGATTATAAACAGAGAGAGCAAGCAAATATAATGTACACTTATTGGTTCTCTATTTTATACTTCCTAAGGATAATTATGCATGTATATATAGGTTTTCTACCGCTCTATGAATAATGGTTTTCCAAAAGCATACAAAATTTAATGTTCAAATCATTTTTTGTTTCCTTTTCATCTTCATCTCAATGCTTCTATGGTCCAATTTTTTTTATAGAAATGCTTTTTATTCATCATTGTCATAATTTATGATTATGTTTATGTTTCTATGTTTTAGTCTTTGTTATTAAATTCTCCAATTAATTATGTATTTTTTTCAGTGTTGAAATGACTATGGATCCCAACATCTGGAGTTCTTTTCCATTTGATATTTTGCAAATGGTCTTTATATGGCTTCCTTTATCATTTTTGATTAAATTTAGAACCGTTTGTAAATGGTGGAAGGACGTTTTACAAAGACAAAATTTCTTGTCAGAATGCAATAAAATTTCCTTGAACAAATTTGGTTTTCTCGACCCTTTATTCCATGATAGGAAAAATTATTTCCTTGGAGATTACCTTAATCAGAATGGTCGCATTTCTCGTTTTCTTGTACCTTTTATTGATTCTAGGTATAGAGTTGAGTGTATGGTTGGATCAATGATTTTGATATCTTCGCCAACAGAATGCTCTCATTGCAACAATTATTTTGTGATGAATCCATTTACCAAGGACTTTAAAAATATTGGTTGTGTATCGGTTGGAGACTCGGGTTTCTTTTTGCTACTGGAAAAAGTCAGTGCCAATAAATATGATTGGATTTTCTTGAAACATGTTTATAAAAGAATGCAGTTGAAGTTTTACATTTGCAACAGCTTTGATAGGGTGTGGCGAAGGACAAAACTTCCTTATGGTGGCACTACACCCCCTAAGGATGTAGTGTTCTATAAGAGTAAATTGTTTTGGTTGTATTTATACAAAGATTATGAAGATTACCCTCGCTATGGATACACAATCTATTGGTTTGATGTTGGCAAAAATGAATGGGGTTTTTCATTTGTTCCCATCATAGACATACGATGTATGTCATTAGCATTATATAATAACCAACTAATATGTATCATCAATGATGGTTCAACCTATGTTTGGTCTATTGAGGAAGTTGAAAATTTCCAGTTTGGTCAAGTCGATTCGGAATGAAGAATGGGATATTTTGAGGATGATTGGGGATTCAAATGGAATTTATTGCAAAAGATTTCTACATGTATAAATAAGAAATGTCCTGATTATCTTCAATTTCGAACAGTGCATGAGACGTTCCTTACGTGCAATTACAAGGACGTTCCCTTCCTATTCTATAATTTGATGATTGGTTTTTGTATGCCTACTACTATCGATAACGTATCCAATGAATAAAGATATGGGTTCCACTTTCCTAAGATTGAGAATTTCAATGATCTAATTGAAAGCGAAAATGTTTTTCCACTTATTCCAAATATGTACTCTGTTAATGACATTCCACCATTGAGGATCGATGAAGGATGTAATAGGATTCTTGGCCTCTCTTAAACTATTCATACTATATACTTTAAATATTTTTTTCTCTCTTTAATAAAGTACATTCATTGGAATTATATATACAGTTTTAACATGTTATTCATGTTATTTGAATTTTCATTTTGAAATTTATATATTTTGATTATATACTTTTAAATATTTTCCTAAAGTAAATCTGCATATCATTTTAATTTGTACTTTAATCATTTTCTGATTCAAAATTGCATATAAATTTAAATATTTCTTGTACTACACTTGTTAGGGTTATATAATTGTTGGAATTTTTCTTATGAATTTTATTCCATTTGATAATGTTAACAATATGTTTTTATTTGTATGTAGTTGTATAAATGTCCATCGAAAACACAAGTGTTCTACCAAACGCAATATATCACCGACATCACATGACAGGGCTAATGAACTTTGTCATTTACAGTATCAACAAAACAAAGATGCAATAAATGAACGTAGAAGACTTCTATATCGTAGAAGGACCAGGGATAATAGTACTAGAATTGATTTTCCCATTAGTTGTAAGTATCACAGTTTGGTTGATATCATGCAAAGAACATTTCCCATCAATTTTTCATTCCCAGAATATTTTCATAATCCTTATATTTCTTTTATTCCACAATCTTCTAACAACATTTGTTTTATCGGGGAAACTTCTCGTATTCTGGAAGATAATCGCGTACATAGGCTACCTACAAATGACAACCTCCATACTTCAAGAAATGGAAGTGCAAGTTTAGAGAATGGAGAAATGACATGAAACATGCAGGCTAGAGTTACTGATGTCATTTCAGAAAGTGTGCCATCGACTAAAGTTCATGTTCATCACGTGCTTGCCTGTTTGCTAGAAAATTTACAAACTCCTGCTGCTAGCATTGGTTCTTCCTATCACAACCCTCATTCTAAAGAAAATGTCGCACCACCAACAACATCAATCATCCCACATATTATTTCACTTGGAAAAACAAAGGTATTTGAACCCTCATTCATGATGACTATACTAGCAATTCTTTCCAACAATTGATGGATTTAACCATCTTTTTTTTGTTCTCTCAGGAAATTGTTCATTCGAATATAAGTATCAAAATGAACTATGTACATCTTGAAGCTAATGATGTTAGAATTCAATGAGAACCATCTCATAACCTGGCTTCAAATCTTCCTGGACCATCCAATTGGAGAACAAATGTTGATTTTGTATGTATTTGATTTGGTCTTCATTTATACATTTATACTCCTCATTTTTCACACTTAGCTTGACATTAAATTTTATACTATTTTGTGACCAGGACACCATTCAATGCAATCAAGCTAGAGAAATGCAATCCATGAATTTAAGGAAAATAAATGTTGGAAGTCACAGGCCCAATTCGCCTCTTGCAGATTTGGGTGGACCCTCTAAAATTGTTGAAGATGAAGTTGATTTTCAAGGTCATTTTACTCTTCCCATTGGTGTTGAACAAGGTCCCATGCCAAGAGGACATATACAATTTCATCCCAACATGATTATAGTACATAAATGTTTTCGAGCGAAGATAGATAACCTCTCCATTGCCCAAATGTGCCATGTTTTCCAAGAATAATATCCTAGAATCCAAGTTGTGAGGGGGTCTGAAGGACCTATTTTTAAAAGGTGTAATAAAGAGAGAGGTTCCCATCATTTTTCTTGATGGAATCACATGGATCTTGGTGAGCAACCTCGTGTTCTAAAAGTACTTACCCAAGTTGAAGAGATGCTCATAGCATGTGTCAATCCTATATTGCAAGTGACGCGTGCTCGTGGTGGGCAATACAAATATAGTGGCCACATAATTAGATTTCCTCAAGATATTTTTGTCATTGCTAGAAATCTTCCACGATGTGTTGAAGATCTTGACTTCCTAATTGTTAGGAGACGTGGTGCCCAATCTAAATATTATCAATGTTATATCAAGAGATCACGGGTGATGAATGCATTGTATTACAAAATTCAAATGGATAAATTTTATCAAGATGTTCAAATTGACATGAACTCAATTGCTTCTCTCCCCGAAATCCTAACAGATGTGTCAACTAGGGTTAAATTTGTTGATTGTGATATTGAAGAAACAAATCACACTGTTGATGAAAATCAAGGGTTTCTCGCTGACCGTTTGCACTCTCACCCTTCATCTTTTGTTCTTCGCCTACCCAATGAATGTAGAGAAATCGAAGAAATAAGAACATTTATTGAAAATGTTGAGTCTTCACATATTCAATCAGTCAACTGGCTAGATATTGGTTCATCTCTAATCAATGAATATAATACTCAAGGGTTATTAGACATGGCATTCCCCACATTATTCCCCACTAGTGAAGCTTATTGGTTGCATCCATATATTTGTAACATTCAACTTCATGAATATGGATTGCATCTGCTCAGATACTTTGATCAGAGATTTGGAAGCCATCCTCGCTTTCGATACTTCTTATTGAACATGATAATGAGACATCGAAGCCAAGCAATTGTTGTCGTTTTTGTAAAGAAAAATATACATGATAATGAGACATCGAAGCCAAGCAATTGTTGCCTTTTTTGTAAATAAAAATATACATGATAACTCCCCAACAACAATAGAAGCGTTGTGTCAACAACTCACAGATTTACCTGATAATAAATTGGTTGAGCACCTTATGCATTTTGGTTCTTCACTTAGAGGAACAAGAGACTATTGGACAAAGTGTTGTACTAAAATTACTGACATGATTACTCAATTAGGTTGTCCAACTCTATTTTTTACTTTGAGTGCAGTTGACACAAAGTGGCCAGACTTGCATAATGTGATGTCGAGAAATGAAAATTCTCATGGTTTAAATCAACATCGTATAAAAATTGAGAATGTTATCAAGTACCCCCATGTTGTTGCCATGTTTATGCATCATAGATTCAATATATTTTGAGAAGAAATCATCCAAAAATATCTTGGTTCTAAAGATTTTTGGTACAGGTTCGTGTTGTTGTATTTATGTTAACTAATTTTTTTCTTAGTTGTTGTTGTATTTTTCTGCTATATATGTTTACTATATATTCTTATTTTCTAGATATGAGTGGCAACATAGAGGGTCATCTCACATCCACAGCTTCTTATGGTTGGAAGGTGCTCCAAACATGGAAAGATTAGATTGGTCTAATCCTTTAGATGTGCATGTTGCAAAGAAATATTTTTATAGATATGTAACAACATGGAATCCACATGGCATTCATCACCAAAACATAATGGTTTCTCAAAGCATCAATGATGATCCATGCCTATTGGATACAGAACAAATTTTTTCTTCCAATCCTCTTGATGCTTATGAACATTTGTTGAACCGAGTTCAAAGACATACAAAGTGCAGTGTAGATTCATGCTTGCGTAAGAAAGGTTATGTTGTCACTTGCCACTACAATGCTCCATGGGAGGTTCGAGATGATTCACTATTATTCATAGATGAGAAAGGTAGAAAAAAATATGAGCCAACAAGAAATGATGATAGGCTAAATGTCCATAATGTAGATCTTATTGCAATTGGGTGTGAAAATGTTGATTGTCAACCAGTGGTTTTCTGACATCCCGTGTTTAAATACATTGCTAAGTATGCTTCCAAAGCAGAAAAGAGGTCAGAAAGTTATCAAGATATGCTAACTAGAATTTCAAATTCTGGTGCCTCAGAAGATCTTGTTTTATCTACATATAGAAGATTCCTTGTTGAAACACTTCTTGATCATGACATTGGAGCCCAAGAAACATGCCATATGTTACTAAAGCTACCTATTGTAATTTTCAGTCGAAACTTTGTTTCCTTAAATGTTGGGAGAAAGGTTTTTAAAAAAGTGCCAAAGAACCCCCATCAATTTTCATCTCCCAACAGTTTTTTTGAAATGTATCAACAAAGACCTAATTTTATTGATCATTTTGTGTTTGATAGAAACAATAATATCTTGGACCTTTTGTGCCAAACATAAGAAAGAGAAATGGAAACCTAGAAATGTATGTGCCACTGTTAGAGTTTGGCCACGCTTTTATTTTATTCCCGATGAGGCTTCAGAGGAATTCCAAAATTTTTATTGGTCTGAATTGATTTTGTACAAACCTTTTAGGAACATTCCCTTTTATATTGGCCTTTTATATGAAACAATGATTTAAAATTGGATAAATTTTCAATATCAACCATGGCATGTTCATCGGGCTCATGTCTCTTCAGAAAATGTTGAAGATGATGATGATTTCCAAGAACAACCAACCCATGTGGAAGAAGATTTTGAAGAATGACAGCTTTTGTCTCGTTTGTTTCCTCGTAATAATGTCAATGTTTCTAACCTTCACACTCTTGGCCGAAGGGACTTTGATATATGTTTTGACTAGGAGAAAAAAACAACTTCAAATGATGTTTTGGAAGAGGCTATTTATTTTATAAGAAACTCCAAATAAAGAGGTGTTATTGTTGAAAATCGTCATCCCATATATGTATCTCCATATTCTTTGGCAGAGAAACAACAAGTTTCTTTTGATATCATTTTACAACATTCAAATCAATATCCAAGTCCCGAACCTCTTCTAATGATTTTTCAGGGTACTATAGGCACTAGAAAGTCTTTTCTTATTCATTGCATTTCTCATTCTCTTTCTACTTCGTCGGCTAATGGAAATAGTTCTTTGCTTTTGCTCGCTCCAACAGGAATATTTTATTTTAACATACATGCAAAAAAAATACACACATCATTAAAGATTCCTATTAAGGATATGCAACCACTACAGGGGCAGTCTATAGCAATATTTCAAGAATAAATGAGGCATATTCGATATATGTTAATAGATGAAATGAGATTTTTAGGACCAAGTTTATTCATACAGATTGATTCTCGATTGCGAGAAAAATTTTTGGATAATAAATCTTCTCCTTTTGGTGGTAGATCTATTATTCTTGTGGGTGACCTTGGTCAATTGCCTCCTGTTAGGGATAAGCCTTTGTATGCAGGTAATACAGCAGGGAAAGTTTTATGGAATAAATTCAACATCGTTGTCACCTTGGATACAATATTCCAACAACAAGGAAATGATATGAAACAATATTGTTTTCATAAAGGGTGAAATCACGAAGGTGGGTAACACTTTTGTGACAATCGGATCTCCAAAATTCCCAAAAACATTTTTTCGGCCGAACTAATATTATTTTTCGGCCGACAGATATTTATTTCGGCCGACAGATATTTATTTCGGCCGAACTAGTTTTCGGCCGAAAAGTGAAATGTCAAATCGAACGGTGCAGTGACGACACCCTTGATTTGCATGTAAAAATTAAGTCAGATGGATTTTTTCCATCCGGCAATATGTTTTCGGCCGAAATATATTCTGGCCGAACAATGTTTCGACTATTTTGGCCGAAAGATTGTTCGACCGAAATAATGTTTATATATCAACCACACGTCGATTTCGAATGGTTTTCAATTTTTTTTTTTGGCATTTTAACATCCATGAGCATTTGTGAGGTCGTGAGCACAGAGGTCTTTGAGCGTTTGTGAGGTCTGTGAGGTCTGTGCATCCGTGAGCGTTTGTGAGGTCTATGAGCGTTTGTGAGGTCTGTGAACATTTGACACGGAGGTCGTGAGCGCAGAGGTGTGATATTTTGGCGCAGAGGTCGTGGTCATGCTGGCACAGAGACCATGGTTGTGGTCGTTCTGGCGTTTGGCGCAGAGGTCGTGGTCGTGCTGGCGTTTGGGTGCAGTGGTCGTGCTGGCGCAGAGGATGATTTGTCGAGTTGTCGACGAGTTTCAGGTACTTCTCGATGTTTTCATATTAGTTTTTAATTTTAGATTTTTATTTGTAGTTTACTTTTAGATTTAGTTTTAGTTTTATTTTTTTATTTTAATTTTAGTTTTAGTTTTATTTTAATTTAAATTTTAGTTTTATTTTTCATTTTCTGCGAAATTTAATTTAGTTTTTTTAAATTAAAAATTAATTAATTAGGAAGCCAAGCAGGGCAATGTCGTGGGCATGCCAACTGCCTAGCC
>ML778673.1:171712-184351 GCA_009831015.1 Picea engelmannii
TGGTGCATCATCACCCAAATGAACCTATCCAAAATCACCTTGAACATAATCTAGAAAATGTTTCCTATGGGGTGTGGCATGAAATGAAGCTCCTGAATTTACTACCCAAGACTCAGAAATATTATCTACAGAAAGAATCAAAGAATCTTGCTACACATCACATGTTACATTTGCTTCCTGATTTCTCTCCTCCTGTCCATCTCTTTGTTTCTTTCGATCTCTGCAGTCTTTCTTCAGATGTCCTTTCTTCCCACAATTCCAACACTCTATCTTTCCAAGTCTAAATTTGGATCTACCCTTCCTAGAATTTTTGCGGTTCCCTAAGCCCTTTCCTCTATCCTTTTGTCTTCCCCTGTTCTCCATGTTCAACGCATTACCTGATGTCTCACCTGTGCTTTTCTGTTGCATTTCCTCACTAAGGATAACACCAACAACATCATCAAATTTTAAAGTATTTGAACCAGAGACAGAGTTACTTACAACCATGACCAAGCTGTTCCAGCTTTCTGGCAATGATCACAAGATTAGAAGAGCCCTGACCTCATCATCAAAGTCCACTTTTACATAACTTAGTTGATTAGTAATTGCATTAAATTCATTTAAATGATCTACAACAGACCCACCTTCTGACATCTTCATATTAAATAATCTCTTCATTAGAAATACCTTATTGGACGCTGAGGGTTTTTCATACAATTTGACCAATGCGTCCATCAAACCCTTCGTTGTCTTTTCTTTGGAAATATTGAAAGCCATCGACGCTGTCAGGCTCAGCCATATCGTTCCTAGAGCCTTTCTGTCAAGAATCTCCCATTCTTCATCCTTCATGGCCGTCGGATTCTTTTCTACTCCACCCAATGGTAGGAATAGATCCTTTTGATATAAATAATTTTCCATCTGTATCTTCCATAATTTGTAGTTTTGGCCATTAAATTTCTCGACCCTAAACTTTCCATCTTCCGACATTGCTCCCACTCGAACCAAGAACCCTCTTTTTCTGCGAGTTATCTTTCGCTCCGATACCAGTTGTTAGAAAAATAGGACCGTGGAGCAATAAAATAAAACAAATGCGGAAACAAAACACAGAATATACACAATACAATAGAGACACAGATTTACGTGGTTCACCCAATGTGGGCTACACCCACCAGAGAAATTTCCAGGTCCTTCCTTTATTATTATCCAACATATGAAGAGATACAACCTACAGCAAAACCCATTGTAACTTCCTCTTCTTTCTCTCACAATCTCCTATCTTAGAAAACAATATTCACCATCAACCATAGCCGCAATACATTTCCATCATAAAAGAGGGTTGCCTTCTAGGGAAAAAAACCCTAACATAATCTCTACCGTTAGATTTGCGACCTTATAATGAACAATCCAGATTTACAATGAAATTACAATATACATTTACAAGGCAATTTTTCCTTCAGGGGACCTCGCAGAGGGGGGTACCCCCCCTCTGCACTTCCCCGCATGGAAGAGTGTACATACTTCTAGGGTGTAAATACTTCATGGGGTATAAACATGGTTGAAAGTAAAAGATCTTTGAATCAGGAAGATAATCAAGCTCCACAACCAACAAATGTGTCATGTTGACATGTAACTTGTGGGTTGAAATTGGCTTAGTTAATGGTGCTCTTGGTTACATTCAGGATATATTTTATATGTCTAGCTCAAAGCCTCCTCAGCTTCCAATGTACACAACTATTCATTTTGATAAATACATTGGTGTTCCATTTGACCCAATAAATCCAAACATTGTACCTATCACACCAATTATAAGAGGAAATCGTAAACAAATTCCTTTGAAGATGGCATGGGCCCTTACTATTCAAAAATCACAGGGGTTGACTTTAGAACGTGCAACAATTGATATTGGAAACAAAGAGCAGCAAGGGTTGACCTTCACATCTATATCAAGAGTCAAATCAATAGATGGTTTACGCATATCACCACCTTTCTCTTTTGAGCGCTATGCAAAGATGAAAAACAATGCATATGTTACAATTAGGAAAAAGAAGAGGAACGATTAAAGTCCATATCATTGTAACATTCAATTTAAATATTTTCACTTTACATAGAATGTCTATGTTAACTTCGTTTTTTTGTCCTTTGATATTTTTTTCTTGAAATTATCATTTCTTAATGTTTGTAAAAACATGTAAATGTTCATTAAATCCATATTACTTTTTTGAAATAAAAAAAAATCATCATTTTCGTTATGTTTTCCTTTTTTTACCAACCATACTCTTTCTCTGATACAATTTATTATACCTTTCTATTTTTTTCACGGTTTTAAAAATTCCTTTAAAAAAATACGACTTTTTTACTCATTCAGTTTTTCTTGCAATATTTTCTTAAAGGGGTCAATATAACTATTGTATTCATAATTTCTAAGAATGAATGTTTCATTATGTTTACCTTTTTATTCCATTCCTACTAAATAATTATTATTATTATTATTATTATTATTATTATTATTTGTCTTTTTTACATGCAGTTATGGATAACAAAAGTGCATCAAAATTTATTTCAACAATACATAATATCAAAGCTCAACAACAATTTCTTAATGGAATTAAAGAGATGATTAGTAGGAGAAGTGGAACTCCTACACACATGTTTGATGAGACCTTGGATTGTTTATCTAAGTTGAAAGAAATGGTTCGTGAGCTTCAACATATTTCTAACAAAGAATCTGGTAGAAAATTACGCAGAGAATGGCTTGCACGACAAAGGGGTCATCAAGTTATTGTTGACATTAATTGGTGTTGCATATGTCATAAATCTGGTTGTAATTTGGAATAGCTTTTGTTATGTTTACCATTTAAGGAATTTTTAAATATGTTAGTTTTTGGATACTATATTTTATGTACTTAAAACCATAACTTTTTTTAATAAAAAAAAATGTTTTAAATATATCAACCACAAATTTTATGTATTTTGTTTAGAAGTCTATCTATTCAATTATTGTTGTCCATCTGTTGCAAATTAAAAAGTTTATTCACATGTCTACACCAAACATAACCTTTATTACTCTCAAAATGTTGATATGGGTCATTCAATGTAACATAATCACTTTATTAATGTTTAATTGTCATTGTATTATTGATATGTATTTACTTTTTCTTTTATACACGTCTAACACATATTATTTCCCCTTCCTATTATGTTTTTTCTATCCATTTATTGCAATGTCTAATGTTATTCTACAACAAACATAACTTTTACCTTTTTTTCTGAAATGTAGAATAGGTCTTCCCATTCAAGTTATTTATCTTTTTATATTAAAATTGTATCAATACAGAATAATATAACAATTGACCTCTGAATTAATGAATGTCAAACATATTCTCATGGATTTTTATGTTTCTAATTTAATGTGAACCTTTCGTAAGTCTATAATATTGATCTCAACTTCATAAAAATATTTCCCACCATATTTGCCAATATGACATATTCTTTAAAGTACACTGTGACACCAACTTCACACATACAATTTTTTCCTCAAAAAAGCTCTTAAATAATATTCAATTAATGGAAATCAATTTATTACTTTTAAATTACCATTGTATCACATGGTTTTATATTTAACCTCTCCAAATATAACTGTTCTAATATGTGTTTAAGAAATAACATTAGCATTCAATTCTACAATAACATTGCTTTGATATGTTGGTATGGGAATTTTTTCCTTAACTTATCCTCCTATTTTTTCCCTCTGAAATCATGACAATCTTATATAACATCTATTTTTACCCAAGAATACACATCTTCCTTACACAATATAACCCTTAAGGAAAGACATAGATTTATATGACCCTCCAGGAAAATCATAAATTTATACAACCCTTCATGTAATGTTGCAATGTCACTAAACTTGACATTTCCTTCTATGCACATCGCAATGTGGCATTCATGCAAAAACCACATTATGTTACAAAACTCTTTCCTTTTTTACATTCTGACTAACTTCATAACATTGCTTTGTTATGCACTTTGGGATGACATCATTATGTGATGAAACATAGCACCATGGTTTTATATAATCACATATCCTCACATCACAATCTTACATTCATTCAGAAACCTTGTTATATTACAAAACTCTTTCCTTCTTCACATTGCAATGAACATGTCTAAAATATGGATGTTGAAATGGGATTTTTTCTTTAAGTCGTCTTCCTCTTTTTATCCTCTTAAATTATTACAGTATTTTATGACATTTCTCTTTACCCAAGCATATAATTCTTCATCATGCAATAAAACCCTTAAGGAAAGAAATTAATTTATATAACCCTCAAGGAAAACCATAAATTTATACAACTCTTCTTGTTATGTTGCAATGTCACTAAACTTGTCTTTTCCTTCCATGCGCATTGCATTGTGATGTTCATACAAAAACCATGTTATGTTACACAAGTATTTCCTTTGTTACATTGCGACGAAATTCATAACATCAAACTATTATGCACTTTGATGATGTCACTATGTCACCCAACATAGTACCACATTTTGATATACTCGCATATCCTCACATCTCAATGTGACATTCATGCACAAACCTTCTTATATTTCAAAACTCTTTCATTCGTCACATTGCGACAAAGAAATCTGAAATATTGATGTCAACTTCATAAAACATTTTATGTCCATATTTGGCCATTTGACATACTGTTTAAAGTATACTGCAAGACCATTTTCACACATACCATTTTTTCTTCCTCAAAGCTCCTAAATAATATTCAGTTAATGGCAATCAATTTATTACTTTCAAATTACCATTATTTCACATGGTTTTATATTTAACCTTTTCAAATATATACATTCTATTATGTGTTTATGCAATATTATTAGCATTCAATTCTACACTTTCCTTGCTTTGATATGTTCGAATGAGATTTTTTCTTTAAGTCATCCTCCTCTTCTTTTCATATGAAATTATGACAATTTTCTATAACATTTCTCCTTACCCAACCATATACTTCTTCATTACACAATATAACCCTTAAGGAAATTAATAATTTTATATAACCCTCAAGGAAAAGCACAAATTTATACAACCCTTCATGTAATGTTGAAATGTCACTAAACCTGACATTTCCTTCCATGCACATCACAATGTGACGTTCATTCAAACACCATGTTATAATATCGCATTTCTACGCACTTTGAGATGACATGACTATGTGACGAAACATAGCACCACCATTTGATATACTTGCATTTCCCCATATTGCAATGTGACCTTCATGCACAAATCTTGTTATTTTACAAAACTCTTTCCTTCGTCTCATTGCGACAAACTTTGCAACATCGCAATACTATGCACATAGACCTCCCATCAGTTTCTGTCATATATATGTGTGTGTCCTTACATCACGTTGTTACAAACATTTCATCATATCACAATGCGACGAACAATACCCATTATGAAAATATGATGTATTATATAATAATATATATAAATACTTTATTTATACAATAATGTTTTAATTATTTTATACATTCATACTTTAAGACATTAATGTATTTTTGTATTAATTCATTAATTGATATACAATTAATGTATTATTTAATTCATACATTACACAAATATATAAATGTATTAGTACATCAATATATTCATACATTAATATTATATTACTTCAATGTATTAAATCATTATTAATATATTTTTATGTAAAAATATGTAGGAATACTTTATTAATCTATGTTTAATGTTTAATTTTATTAATACTTTAATTTATTTATCTAAAAATGATTAATTATATATTTTCATTTATTTATTACTAATATCCTTGATTACTTTAATGTATTATTCTATTTTTAAATACTTTAATACTTTATTAATATTTAATATTTTATTTATGCATTATTTAATATACTTTAATATTTAAATTATATATATATATATATATATATATATATATATATATATATATATATATATATATATATATATATATATATATATATATATANTATAAATATATGAAATTAATTAATACATTACCTTTATACATTATTACATAGAAGATGAACGGTTAAATACTTTTATTTATAAATGATATTATTGTTTTTATTATTTTTCATTTAGTATAGATGTTTTATAAATGTATTTTTATTAATTAATAAAAACATTATATTCACTTTAGATTATATATTAACTTTTTAATACATTAATTTTAGATTATATATTAATTTTTTATACATTAATGTTTAAATTATTTAATACATTTAATACTTTAATACAAATTATTATAATCATTATCTTATACATATATCATTAAATTATTATTTAAATTTTATATTGATATGTGAGACTAACTTGTGACTAAGAAATCACGACTAAGCAAATCACCGGGGATAGCACCCGGCCTGAACCACACCAACCTTCTTTGTCCTACACCTCAAAATAAACACATTATACTTTATACTTATTTATTTATTAATATTTAATTTATTATTAAATATCAATTAATAATTTTATTAATTAATAATTCTCAATTAATACATTAATAATTATTTCATACATTTAACCCTTTAACATATTATTGTAATATTTAATATTTTTAGTCCTACACCTCAAAGTAAACACATTATACTTTATACTTATTTATTTATTAATATTTAATTTATTATTAAATATCAATTAATAATTTTATTAATTAATAATTCTCAATTAATACATTAATAATTATTTCATACATTTAACCCTTTAACATATTATTGTAATATTTAATATTTTTAATATAAGGATATTTTATTAATGTATTTAATAAATACTTTTTTAATATTTTATTAATTTTATTCTATATAATTTCATTTTTTATCATAATTCTATAAAATATGAAAATGTTATAATATTGTTCTTATAATACCAAACAACAATTTAGGTTATGATTAGGCTTTCCCTTTTTCAAACCAGCAAATCTAACACAATCTTGCTCATCCATCAACGTCGAATAAGAATGCATTTTTTTAACATGGAAACAATCTCTTGGAATGATTTGTTTAACATATGTGATGTAAATATTTTTAGGGTGTCGGCGCCCATCTGCAATCTCCCTCGTCTCACACGCCACGCACAGGAAAAATGGATGCCTCCACCAATTTGGCTTTGGCCTGTGAGTGAAGATTTGATAATTAAAACGAGACAAGCCTCCGTTCATTAGTTACACTGCACGCGTAAAATCTAGATCCGATTCTCGCAAGCAATCGGTTTTAAATATCCTTCGCAAGTAAAACCTAGAAAAGTTGATAATTAAAGCGATAGCAGGCGTAAAATCTAGATCCGCTTCTCAGATGCAATCTGTTAATTAAATATCATCTAAATCCGATCTTTAAATCCAATCGACCAGCGATGTAAACCGTGCCTGGAACGATCGAATTTACATCGTAATATATAGAGAGCCGGGCTCGGGTGGTTAGGTGTTTTTTATGAAGTTTTGCGATGATGGAAGGACTTCAACGTCATGACAGGCAGAGCCATAGACGGTCGCGGTATTGTTCTGGGCACAGCAACCATACCCGTCCAGAAGTGCGTTCCCGGGTGACGGCATGTGCCATGAAGAGGGGTAAGGTTTTATATTTGGATTCGACACAAGCCTATGGCTTCCTTTTTCCAATTGGAGCTGCGCCTCCATCAAACAATGTCTATTTTAGATTTGGAGGCACCTCCAACGTAGAGACTGGCATGCTCCAGCTGGAAGCAGGAGATGTTTTTGAATTTATATCCAATGAATCGCCAGACAGGCCGAGGGCAATTTATGCCTGTCTAGTGCAATGCAATCCAAGAAGTTCGGAAGCTTTAGCTTCTTACATGGATACACTTTTGAGCCAAAGCCATCCAAGCACCGGAAGCAATGTTCTGAGAGAGATTACAAAATGCCCAGCTAGATTTCTGCAGGTATTAAATTTTCAGAAGCCACCTTTTGACCTTGTACACTCTGTATTGGAGTTGTTTAACCTTCTCTCTCATCATAACGAGGCAGAATTATATACTGCAAGGTTGAAGCAGTTTTATCGGTTTTTCTGTGGTACTGCTTTCTTGCACTTGTCTCTGAAAGAGCATTGTGTAAATATATTGAACTTAATTAAGAGTCACCTCAAAATTTAATTGATTTTATTGCATTTTGATTAGGTATGTTATGTTAGTTTCAATTTATCATTTTCCCATTCCTCTTTATTAGATTTATCTTGATTCGTGATCAAAATGAATCAAATATTTATTTAATTGATTTTATTGCATTTTGATTAGGTATGTTATGTTAGTTTCAATTTATCATTTTCCCATTCCTCTTTATTAGATTTATCTTGATTCGTATCAAAATGAATCAAATATTTTAAGGTGCAAATTTTTAACTTTTTATCAATAATTTTTTATCAAGCTTTGTACTTTAAATAAAAAGTTTACAGTTTAAGAAATTTAATTTTTCTCAATACTTGATAAATCTAGATTTAAAATGAATATAAACTGATTATTATTCATTCTAAGTATATATCACTAAGCCTACTTAATTTTTTAGTTTTTAATTATTATTATTATTTTAATATTTTAGTTATATGAATATCTCAACATACTCTAAGTGTAAAGCACCTCTTCACTTAATAAAAATAAATTCCTTATATTTGACACTAGCATATGTCTTTCTTAATTGGTTTTTATGAAAATTTACTGAACATGGGTAGTTGCAAAGATGACTCATTTGGTTGAGTTATCATCATTCTCTAATGACTCTATACCAACTCAAATCCTTTGGGTCCTAGCTGTTGTATCACAGGTGCAAGTGTAAAGCACCTCTCCACTTAATAAGAATAAATTCCTTATATTTGACACTGGCATATGTCTTTCCTAATTGGTTTTTATGAAAATTTAAGATGTTGTATGATTTAGATGGGAGATTAGCAATCCAAAACAAGATATGCCTGGTCAAAAAGGTTGTGGATACAAGTTGTACAAAACGCTGAAACTGAAATGCTCGGAAAGGTTTTCTGAAAGGCATTTTCAAAGGATATTATCTGACATTTAATCACATGGGATCTTAATTTTTTCTTATTTTTCACTGGCAAAGAGTTGAATGTTCTTTGCACCCTTTTTGGCAGGCATCTTTGTTGAAGGAGATGTTAGAAAAGTACCCGAGTGATAAAGACGTTCAAGTTCATACAATTGACTGATTCCAAGTAAGAGCTCACGTTATCCTTTTTGTTGTTTTTTCCTGTTTACTGCATAATGTTGGCATTTCTTCTAACCAGTTTGGTGGCAGGGTTCAGAAAATAAAACCGTTGTGGTATCATTGGTATGATCCAACAAGGACGAAGATATTGGGTTTCTGCCAAAACGAACTAGGCTATGCGTGTCCGTTTCAAGAGCAAGGGGCGCACTCTATTTTTGCGGGAGTTGCACGATTTTTGTTAAGAAATCACCACACTGGAGAACCTTGGTCAATTATTTCGAAGATCAAGAGTGTTTGGGTGAGCAGATATTCATGCGTTGCCCGAGGCATCCTTGCGACCTGCATTTTACAATTTATAGTGCAGATGTGAAGTCCTTCAACCCTCAGTTATGCAGTAGGCCCTGCAAAGCCAGTCTTGAATGCCATCACTATTGCCAAAGCACCTGTCACTTTGGAGAGCATCTAGACTGTATTTTACCAGTCCAATTTGTGTTCCGAGATTGCAGCCATGAGGACACAAAGAAGTGTTCACAATTGGAAGAAACAATATTATGCACCAAGGATATAATTTACACATTTGAGGCCTGTCAACATACATGCGTTTTCAAGTGTTGGCGAGTTAAGAAGAACATGAATTTAAACTGTATGCAATTATGCCCCAAGGAATTGGAGTGTGGACATCCCTGTACTCTCAGATGCTACCAAACCTGCAATGCATACCCTTGTGGTATCACTTAAAATATGTGAAACAAACAACACAGTGAGGCTATGCTCACTTCTATATATTGTTCAATGAAGACGGATTACATCCTTATATAGGAAAAGACTCTACCGAGTCGGTTACATGCAAACCAAAGACAACTAGACTCTTAACTATGAACTGACTCTTAACACGCCTACAACTGACTCTCACAACTAACTGGTGCTTACAACTAGCGCTTACTCCATTATTTCCAAGTCTCCCCCTTAATGGAGAATGGATTGACTTCTACACCTAACATCTCCCTAAACAGTTCAACTTAATCTTTCCAAGAGGCTTAGTGAAAATATCAACATCATTTTCACTAGTATTACAATACATAAGAGTTATTTCATTTCACTGCAACTTTTTTCAAACAAAATGAAACTGAGCTTCAACATGCTTTTCCCTTGCATGAAAAATCGGATTCTTCGCAATATTTATTGAACTTTGATTATCACATCTGATCATCTTAGGTTCCTTTCATTTTTCTCCAACATCTTGAACAAGTCTTCTTAACCAAACAACTTCACAAGTTGTTGCACACAAGGCTTTATATTCTGCTTATCTTCGATCATCCAGATTGCCAGCCCAATCAGAATCTGAATAACATGTCAACTCAAAATCAGATGCATCAGTATATTTAATACCATAATCAAGTGTAAATTTTAGATACTTGAGTACTGCCTTTGGTGCATTCCAATGGCTTTCATGAGGTTTCTCCATGAACTTACTTAAAACACTCACAGAATATGAAATATCAGGTCTGGTTGTGGTGAGATAATTCAGACTACCCAACATCTGTCTATACACAGTTCCATTCACCTCCTTTGAACCATCATCACAAGAAAGTTTCACATTTTGTTGCATGGGAACAGTAGAAGACTTACACTAATCCATTTAAATCTCTTAAGTATTTCTCTGATATACTTACTCTGACAAACAAAAGTTTGTCCTGCATTTCTCCAAACTTCAAGACCTAAGCAGTAATGTAACTCACCAAGATCTTTCATTTCAAATACCTTTGATAACTGCTCCTTGATTTCATCAATTAACTTCTTTGCATTTCTTGTAATTATTAAATCATCAACATATAATGAAATCAATACTATATACCCCTGTTCATCAAATTTGGTATACATATTTGGATCACTTTTGTTCCTCATAAAACCCTATTGAAGAAAGAAAGAGTCTATCTTCTCATACCATGACCTAGGTGTCTATTTTAGTCCATACAATGCTTTCTTTAATTTACACACTAAGTGTTCTTACCCCTTTTCCACAAACCCTTCAGGTTGAGTAAGGTAAACCGCTTCCTTTAACTCACCATTCAAAAATGCAGATTTAACATCTAACTAATGCAACTTCCAATGGTATTTTGTAGCTAAAGCAATTAACATTCTGATAGTATTCAATTTAGCTACTGGTGCAAATGTTTTAGCATAATCAATACCTTATGTTTGTGAATACCCCTTTGCCACCAGTATAGCCTTATATTTATCTATACTACCATCTGATTTAACCTTGGGTTTGTATATCCATTTGCATCCAATGGGCTTTTTATGTTTAGGAAATTCAGTCAATTCCCAAGTATTATTTTTCATTATAGATTCTTATTCTTCCTCCATTGCATTTCGTCATTCATCATGTTCATTAGCTTCATCAAAACTCATGGGTTCTATGACATTTGAAATGCTACTCATTAGGGCATAGTCTTTATACCTATCAGGAAGCCAAATCTGTTTTGAAGATCTTCTCAACTAATTATCTTCCTCCCCACTTTGTGAAGATCTGTCTTCACCTCTAGGTGAACTGTGACTGCTTGAATTGTCCATATCACTGAGTCCTTCTTGCTGTTATTGTTGTTGTCGCTGCGGGGATGGTTGCTACTGTTGCGGCTACTGCTGCTCTTCTTTAACTCCTTCATCAAGAAGTCTCTGTCATTCCTCATCACTGTTGTCGTCATGATTTCCTGCTTCCTTCTCATGGAAAAGTACATCTCTACTTGCAAATACTTTGTGAGTAGTAGGATCAAACAGTTTGTATGCTTTAAATTCATAACAGTACCAAATGAAAATACATTTAATGGATTTAGCATCCAATTTCCTCCTATTCTCCTTTGGAATATGAGCAAAAGCCTTACACCCAAATACTTTCAAATTATGAACTGCAGGTTTGGAACCATTCAAGGCTTCGAAAGGAGTAACATTATCAAGACACCTTGTTGGACTTCTATTATTTAAATAAACTGCAGTATTTATGGCTTCAGCCCAAAATGCATTTGAGAGATTCTTACCTTTCATCATACTGCGTGCACACTCTACCAGAGTTTTGTTTTTTCCTTTCAACGACTCTGTTTTGTTGTGGAGTGTGAGGTACTGTAAATTGTTGTACTATTCCATTATCTTTGCAATATTTGTTGAAGTCCCCTGATTTATACTCTCCCCCTTGATCTGAACGGAGGATTTTGATGGATTTTCTTGTCTGTTTTTCCACTATGGTTCTGAATTCCTTAAAGTACTTGAAAACATCACGTTTTCGTCTAAGAAAGTAAACCCATGTGTATCTCATACAATCATCAATAAATAATAGAAAGTAAAATGCACCTCCTAAAGACCTAGTCTGCATAGGCCCACAAACATCAGTATGCACAAGATCTAACACATCTCTCTTTTTCTTATCAGGATTAGAGGGGAATTCATCTCTGTGCATCTT
>ML778673.1:185043-217549 GCA_009831015.1 Picea engelmannii
GCCTCCTCTGCCTCTTACTCCTGATCTCCCTCTCGCAGATCTATTATTTGACCACAGTGCCAAATCTTTACTCGGAGGCTTCAGATTCCCGCGCCTCTCTTCCTCTTGCAGCAAAATACCTGTCAGTTCTTCAAACGTAGGAGATTTCTCCATTGCTGCGAGACTTGTTATGAACATATGATAATCTTCTAGCATACCATTTAAGGTAATAGTGACCAGATCAATGTTAGAAATAGTTTCCCCTATATTTACTAGATTTTATTTCACCTCTTTAATATGACCCAAAAATGAACTAACAGATTCATTTCCATCCATCTTAATGCCTAGCAATTTAGTTTTCAGGAACAAAATGCGATTTGTGTTGCTAGTTTCATACAATGCTTTAAGCGTTGTCCATGTTGCAGCAGAAGTTGTAGCTTCTCTAATATGTGTAATTATGTTATCTTTAACAGACATGCGCAACAATACCTTTGCCTTGTTTTCGCGCTTCTTCCAATCTTGGATTTGTGTTGTTGTCGCACCTGCAGCCGCATCAAGTTTCAGTTCAGTTCCCTTCCCAATGTTCCAGACACCATAGCCTTCCATGAGCGTCTGTTGTGAGAGAAATATCCCTACAGACTAGCAAATAGAGTTCAAACTTTGCATGCAGATATGACCGAAGAGAAACTACTTTCTACCTTCATCCCTAGATTTAAATCCCCTTTTCTTAGTAAATGCATGGAAAGATCAACCTACCTCATTCCCAGCGTTTGATGTCGATCCTCCGTTATACTTGATTACTTGTTCGCAATACTCCTTCCAAAGTTGACCTGCATCCAAGACAAACAACAACTACGCATGCATCCTACTTATATACTAACGGGTTAGAAATCCAAAACATGTACTAATCAAACTATAAAAGTTCATGAATTGGGATGGGAAAAGCATTTTCTTTATTACTTTGAATGAGTCAACTTACAAAAGTTGAGACTGGCCACCACTCCTCGAACCTGATCCTGGGCTCCTCTTCGACTTTCCTCCAACTGTTTTTCTTTGAATCTCCTTTGGCACAAGGAAAGGCTAAAGGGTTGGGACAATGGGAATATGTAAATGGGCAGATTTTTTTTGCTATATTTTTCCTCCTTCTAAATGGGACCCCTACCCCTTCTTTTATAAGCTAGAAGGAGCTAGGTATTTGGACGAACCATCGGCCATGCATGGCTGGGAGTTTCAGTTAACTCACCCATTGCTTTTGTGTTCCGTTGGAAACTTTCCTTTTTTCATGCTTTTGTCGGTCCACACGGGTTGTTTTGGGTCAGCCAACATGTACACGCATGCAGTAATGTAGTAGGGTGCGTGGGCCTTTATAAAAGAGGATTTTCAAAGAGTTGTTCAATAGTTCTTTGGTAAAGAAGGGATATGAGTTTCCCTGATGCCAGGTAAGCATGTGTGGTGCAATTTAGGGTTATAACAGATGCCCCCTAATGTGTGAGGTCAGAAGAGCATTTGATGGATGAAATACATTACCAATCTTTATTGATGTGTCGAACGATTAAGCCCATGGATCAGGAATCAGGAGGTGTCGTCTGCAAAATAACAAATGTCTCAGCGAGGCAGGCATACCCATGCTCGGGATAAAATATAATCATGTCTACCAATCAAATACACTGTAGATCCATGTCATATAACTATATAAAGAGTAGTCGTGAATAATATACAACGGAGCTACATCTCAAAATTGAAAAGATATACATATAGAGTATCCATCTTCTAGAAGCAGATATGGCCTGATGGCTGGAGATGAGATCTTCAAAGCTCGAGCAATAACTTCAAAATCTTCAAAAATCAGGTAGGAGTGTAATATGAGTGTACGACTGCACTACTCGAGGTCTTCGACGGCTCGTCGGTCATGGACTTGATAATCTTGAGGATCAGACTGAAGGCTTCAGTGATTTCGAACAAGGACTTGATTGGATGTTCAAGATGGTCGGGTATGAGGACAAGAGACATATTGCAGAGGGGCCGACTCAGGCTTGGTGACAAACTTCCCTTGGATAATAGCACAACAAATTATGAGACTCGGGCAGCATGGCATTAATGATAAGTCTACGAAGCAGGAGGCAACGCAAACTCTCCATATGTTTGGAAGGATAACCAAACGGTGGAGGACACAACTCTATATAGTGAGAAAATATTCCTAAGGTCGTACTACATCCCATAGTCTGATGAACAAACGGACAAATGTGCTTTATCCAAGGGCGACTCATTATGCTGCCAATAAAGAAAATACTTTTCCCTTCCTCTTTTGGGGGTATATTTGATTTTTTTGTTCTTTTTAATAATTGTAGAAAAAGAATAAAGGAATATTACGTTACAAAGGAGGAACGAGTGTTGCAAACATACAAGCTCAAGGCACAAGGACAAGACTGATGTTCTAGTAGCATGAAACTTGGGAAAAATCCTCTGAGGGCCAAAGGTGTTAAGACACAGAAGAAAATTGTTACAAGGCGAGCGTATAAGGTATGCAAACGCAGTTAATAAAACACACAATGGTAACGTCCTTTGATGTAATTTTAACGAGCCCAGAGAAGGTAAGCTCGGTGTTTTTTCATATTTAGAGAGTCTGAAAAACATAAAAGGAGACTCCATTGGGGTACATTTTTCGAATATAGTCTAGTCGGTTCGAAAAAGGGGTAAACTAGCACCAATAAGACATCGATTCAAAACCATTTTAACGAGTGTGACAAGGACAAGATCACTCGGCTATTTTTTTATTTTTAAGGAGTCTGAAAAAAGCTTAACTATGGACTCCGTCAGGAATATTCTTTTGGACCAATTTAACGAGTGTGAAAGAATAAGGTCACTCGGTGATCTTTTCAATTTTAGGGAGTCTGAAAAGAGCTTAACTATGGACTCCGTGGGGGTTCATTTTTCGTAAGTTTAGTCCCTCGGGCCCGAAAAAGGGATAAAATTATACCTGAGAATACTCTTCTAAAGAACGGAAGTTCCATAGAGTATACCTTTGTTCGTACAGTTGACCGTCCAGACCGAAAAATGGGTAAACTATCGTTGAACAGACGTGACTTCAACTTTCAGTTTAACGAGCGTGAAAGGCCACAAGTTTGCTCGACAATCTTTTCATGTTTAGAGCATCTGAAAATGGCTTAAAAGAAGACCCGTTATTTTTTGGGAGTCTTGAGGGTGAGATCAAGAGCTAAGAAGAATCATGCAAATGAGGCTCAAACTCATATTCAGGAAAGACTATAAGGACTCCCGAGCCTGCAGTGTTTTAGAGACGGCATGGACACCATAATGCAACTAGGACCTACCTAGGGCATCCATGTTCCGGTAAGCTCTACCGCCAAGTTGCGACACTTCTAAAGCAGATATGATGGTTCTGTGTCACAAGCTGATGGGATCGATCCTATGGCAGAGGAAAAAGACAACGAGACACAAAAGTCGGGGTAGTAACCTAACCTATATGCTCAAGTTGATTCTTGGAAAAAAATTCATGGACCGACAAAATTTCCTCAAAACTCAAAAAAATATGTCCCAATACCCGATCAAATCTCTCCCATATAACTCCTGAATCACTCTAAATGGTTTTTGGTATAAAGAAAATGATAAGGGAGGCCAAAAAAGTGACAAAAAGAGGTCAAAAAGTCTATAAATAGAAGTTGGCAGCTCATTATCACCATTGCTGATTTGGAAATTGACTTTGGAGCCAAAAGACCCCCTTTGATAAAAACGATGATTCTGGGAGCTACAGTGGACGAAACGAACTTCCGCTTGGACCAAGTAAGTACAAACTCCCCTATCTAGCTATTCAATTCTTTATTTTTTATTTTCATTTCATCTTTTGGGTGGGCGTCGACCTTTAAAAGGTCGGTCCTAGGTCCACGCAGGCTATCTCTGGACAGGCCGCCTGTACACTCGGGCAGAGTAAAACCTGCCCGTGTGGACCCCCCTTTATAGACAAAAAGAACCAAACATCACTCACTCACCCTCCTGAAATTTTTTGTGTTGGCAGGACGTATGTCCACTGGAGGTAAAGGGAGCATGAAGAAGTTAGTGAGTTGGTTGGGGGAGATCCAAATGTCGTGGCCGCATTGATGCAGTGTGGTTTGCTAAAGTTCTTCCTGTGTCCGTTTATGCGGGCGCAACTAAGGCTAATGAATGCCTTGGTTGACTATTGACACCCTAATGCAGAGGCCTTCATGCTAGAGGGACAATCACTGGTGCCCACCACCGAGGATATCTACTTTTTGATTGGCCTCTCAAGGAGAGGGGAACCAGTCAATTTCAAGACGTTTCCATCGAGGCCGCATAACATAACAGAACTGATAGCCCTACATTGTGAGGCTGGGACAAACCATTTGAGCTCCCAGGTGCCCATAAGTAAGATAACTAACCTATCACTGCAAGCGATATTATTGCTCATTGGGCGGATTGCCTG
The DNA here is from genome assembly GCA_009831015.1 of Picea engelmannii. Classification (NCBI taxonomy): domain Eukaryota; kingdom Viridiplantae; phylum Streptophyta; class Pinopsida; order Pinales; family Pinaceae; genus Picea; species Picea engelmannii. The sequence continues at coordinate 189,479 of ML778673.1, forward strand.
TTCAACAACCTTGCATTAGGCGTCCCGCGCACAGATGAACTGTGTTATCCAGTGCTTGAATGCACAGATTTTTGACTAGAGTACCACACTACTGGAGTGTATGAAGAGGCAATTGACAGATTGTCGTCAGTGGACAGAGAGGAACTTCGGGTTCGGGACTATTTTGTGTTCATTCTTTTTCGAGAGAGTTCCGAGCTTTAGTCCTCGGGAAGTGGTAAGAGGACATCAGGCCTCTTTTCCTGGTGTATGTAGATGGGCAGTATTACTGCCGCGACAGGGTGGTGGAAGGACCAATGAGTCCTTCGATGATGAATTTTTTGCATGGTTGTCATGGAAGATCCCTGTGATCGAGGATTACCCATATGCAAGGATAGACTTTTTGAGAGATCCTGAAATACTCGTGCCTCCTAGTGAGGAGCGAGGGGAGATGGGTAAGTCTCCACCTTTGTAGATTTTTTGTTGTATATGTAATTTTTATGTCGTTTTTGTTATATATATCATTTTTTTTTATCTTCCAGAGTATTTGACGGATATACATTTGTTGCATGCAGATGTGGGACCAGTGCGACCTACTGATTATGCACGAAACATGCATAGTCCTCGGCCAGAAGCCGCAACTGCCACTGCTGGGGGACCAGCAGTAGCAAGAAACCTCCTAGCCGGGGAGGCTGAGAGGGTACTTAGATGAGTTGAGTGGAACTTTACTGCACTCACTCACACAGTCCCAATGGCAGAGATTGAGGACCTGCCGCCATCCATGCAGCCTCATGTAGTGGGGGCACCTCGGACGTGGGTCCAATTGTTTAGGCGTTTATCCCATGCTGTGGACCAGTATAACAGGGCCCATATGCCCTGAACCTATTTAGACTTTTTACGTGCCACGAGCAATACTTGTATATATTTTTTGAGGGCATAAGCCCTATAACTCGTTATTGGTCCCATTTTTTAGGCGCTTGCATCCATCTATGTACTCTAGTTACTTTATGGTATTATATATGGTTTTTTGATCTTTTGTGTCTTATGGATCATGTGTGAAAAAATGTATTTATATGCTTATGTGAATGTTCTTTCATATGTGTGCAAGATGCCAATCTAAAATTTGATTAGCTAGAGTATCTGTAATTTGGTTTAATCTCCTAGGAACATGAAAATATGTAATATAATCAAAGTTTTGTTCTAAGAGACGTACCCTAAGGAATCGTCGGTGTAAGGTTGGATCATGAACCCGGTATATTCTGCTTAACTGAGACACAACCAGTTGAGCGTCGAGATAGACCTGGAGATGAGAGATACCCAATGACAAGGCGTCACGAAGAAACTCAATAACTACACTATACTCGGCGACATTATTTGTGGTGTCACCTAAGCATATACCTCCGGAAGATAACAACTGGCCCTGAGGTGTAAAGATTACCCAAGCTGCGGAGGCAAGCCTCCGAGTGTGCTGACTAGCACCATCTACATACCCAATGAACACCTCGGAATCACTTGACATCTGCCATATTGACGAAAAATAACATCAATGACGCATCCATAACATTTAAAAGAAACTAAAAAGTAATAGTACAAAGACTATACATATGTTACAAAAAGTTACTCACAGTGATCTGCCTATGGGTAATACTTCTTAAGGTAGAGCCCATTTCTAGGCTCCACCAAAGCATTCCCTTCAAAATCAACCAGACGATAAGCGCCATTTTTTAATACCTCTTTTATGATGAAAGGTCCGAACCACATGGGTTTGAATTTTCATGCCCCCAAGGGGTCCTTATCTTGGTCATAGACTAGGACAAGGTCGCCTTCAGAGAAAATCTGAGGATGAATGGACCTATCATACTGACACTTGACCTTATGTTTGTGAGCCTCGTTGGCCAGGGCCGCATCACGACGCTGCTCATTGAGCTGCTCAAGGTATACTAATCGTTCTTCAAGTGGAGAAGTGTCTGGCAATAATTGTACTGCCAATTTTAGAGATGGGATCTGACATTCGATGGGCAAGACTGCCTCCAGCCCGTAAACGAGTTGAAAAGGTGAGAAACCGATTGTAGTCTTAACAGATGTTCGGTAAGCCCATAATGTTGAGTATAACATCAAATGTCAATTTGATTTGGCTGAGTTGATAGTTCATTGTAGAATAGTCTTAAGAGTTTTGTTTACAGCTTCCACCTGCCCATTGGCTTGGGGGTAGTAGGGTGATGAATGTTCTTGCCGTAACCCAAGCTTTGATGTTAACTCAGTCATCATTTGGTTTTGAAAGTGACTGCCATGGTCAGTAACAATCTCTCTCGGGATGCCGAACCTTGCTATGATCTGGTTGAATAAAAAGAGAGTGGAAGTCTCTCCATCATCTTTAAACGTTGACATATCTTTGACCCACTTAGTGAAGTAGTCTACAACTACAATAATATAGCGGTGCCCCCTTGTTGAAGGGGGGTTGCAAGTAGTGTAATCAATCCCCCACTTGGTGAAGGGACCAACTGTGATGACAGGAAACATGGGAGAGGGATGTGCCCTCATCTTCCAAGAGAATATTTGGCACGGATGGCACTTCTTGACCGATTCAACACAATCTTTGATAAGTGTCGGCCAGAAGTAACCTGCTCGTAGAATCTTTTGGGCTATTGCCAACCCAGAAAAATGACCGCCACAAGCTCCAGTATGGAAATCGTTGAGCACGATAACTGCCTCCTCATGTGTGAGGCATCGACGTAAGATGCAATCTACACCTCTCCGATACAACGTATCATCGAGTATGAGATAATTCTTAGCCTGATGGCGTATACGCCAACGCTCATCACGAGAATCAGAAGTGGGGAACTTCAAAGTCTAGAGATAGATAAGTATATCTTCGTACCAAGGATCTGAAGATGTGATAAAAAAACATATCTCCCCAGATAGGCGATTCTTCAGGCACAAGATCACCTGATTCAACCGGAAGGTCCGAAATAAGCTCTGCGAATACCAATGACTTTTTGGACTTTGCTGAAATGAAGTCTAAGTCAAAATCCTGGAGGATGACTATCCATCTACTGATTTTTCCACCTATTACCCGTCGTGTCAACATTTACTGAAATGGATTCACAACAACAATGACGGTGGTCTTGTGAAATAGAACATAATGACGGAACCATTGAACATCATGAACTACTGCCAATGTAAGTTTTTCGATATGAGAATAATTGATTTTCGGTCCTACGAGGCCTCGTCTCAGGTAATAGATCACATATTCTGAGAACAAGTCATCTTCCTAAACTAAAGCCATGCCAATGGTTGACTCTGCGGCAGACAGATATAATAAGAAATCTGTGTTATAGTTAGATGGCCATAGCAGAGGGGCAGTTTTGAGGGCATGTTTTAATGCGTCAAAAGAGCGTTGAGCGGCATCGTCCCAGTAAAAATGAACGTCTTTATTCAGTAAGTGCATAAAACCCTTGGTGATTTCGGCATAGTTGGCGATGAAGCGTCGTAAAAAGTTTGCCTTGCCTTGTAGACTCTGAAGTTGAAGGATTGTGCGTGGGGGGGGAAACTGGATTATTGCCTCCACCTTGAGAGGATCGACCATGATCCCTATTGTTGATACGATGAAACCTAACAACCATCCTGACGTTACGCAGAAGCTGCACTTGTTTGGATTCAAGCGAATATGAAAGTAGCGACAGCATTCGAAGATCAGTCTAAGGTGTGTGGGATGATCCGTTCTCTTGTGAGATCGCGATGCTAAATCATCTAGATAGGCCTCGACTATATTCTTGAGATCATGAAAAGAAAAAGACATGGCCCGCTGGAATGTGGCTCCAGCATTTCTAAGACCAAAAGGCATTTTACGATACGTGAATGTACCCCAAGGACAAATGAATGTCGTTGTGTTGGTTTTCGGGTTTGATTTGAATTTGATTATATCCCGAGAAACCTTCCATGAAAGAAAAGGCCTCGCAACCAACACACTCATCAATGATCTGGTCGATGAATGGTGTTGGAAAATTATCTTTGGGACATGCCTTGTTCAAATCACGAAATTTGGTACATACACAAATCGTGCCTTGTTTTTTATTGATCGGCACAGGATTTGACACCCATTGAGTCAAATGGATAGGATAGATAAAACCTGCCTTTAGCAATTTCTCTACCTCAATCTTGATGGCTGCTGCTTTCTTAGGATTAACTGGACGAAGCTTCTGATGGACAGGCTTGGCATCAGGATACGTTGTGATTTCATGTTCAACTATTTTTGGATCGATACCTGGCATTTCCTCATAAGACCAGGCAAACACGTCGCGAAATTCTTTGAAAATATCCGTGTAGATTTGAATCTCTTCATGGGAGAAATCTGCTCCGACGAATACGTTCTCCACGACGTCAGGGTTTTGAGAGATGTTGATTGGTATAGTTTCAACAATAGTTTCCATATTGGCCTCAGCATAGATTTCATGTGTAGCTAAGAGATTAATAGGACATGACTGATCTCCCGTCATGGTCACGGTGAATTCTCCTGCTTCGATTCATCTTAACTCTGGGAGAAAATATGATCTGTGATGAAGATCTTCCCAAGGTTTTTCCGGACTAGTCATTGCTTCGATTACTGCTTCATCATAAGGCAAGACTAAGTCTAATGAATCGGTGTTAGTGATAGAACCCTGAGCCCAAATAGGCTCTAGAAGTGGATCTAACTCTTGTGCAGGAGTCGGATCAGGGTTAGCTGAAGCTTGTTGGACTAAAGAGTACGCTACTTTAGTGGAAGACAAGGGCATGGACATGCCTGGATGCTCTGTCTCATCCATCGTGGCAAATGGGGAAGGAAGTATCCATGGATCCTCGAAGTAAGTCGTGCGGAATGACGAATCTTGAAAAATATCAACCTTATGGTGATTAGATATAAATTTGATATCGTCGTGAGGAGGTGGGTAATCGAAGGTACCCATCAAGGATGGGCACAAACCAACTCCTACGTTGACGACACCTGGTTGAGGATTATCAATCATCAGGACCGTGGATGCCCCCAAAGCTGGGTCAGGTCTAGAGAAAGACAATTGATCGATGGTCACTATCTGGCCCTCGTGTGGAAACAACAAGACCCGAAAAACTGTAGCAACCACAGTCTGTATAGCATAAGACCAACTCCATCCTAACAAGAGGTTATAGTCGAGAGGAGCATTGACTGCCTCTACTTCGACGCACACGATCTTCCCTCCTAACTGCACCGGGAAAGAAGGAATGTTGCCATGTGGTTGGAACGAACGACCATCGAAAGAAATGAGGAGAGTAGGTGATGGAGACAAAACGGGCTGCCCAATGGCCTTCCAACATGCCAATGACATAACGCATGTCGAGGCACCCTCATCGACCACCGTGCGGAATATATTCTGATTAAAAGTTTTCGTGGGATAAGCCACTACTATCTGAAACGCTACGTGGTAAGGTAGATGAGGTTTTAAGTCGGTTGTATCCAACATGATGGTACCCGGATTACAAGTCTCGGTAGAGCCTAAAGCGGTTAACAAGGATTTCCTCTGAGAAGGACAGCTTTGGAGGACCTCCAAAGCATACATCGCACAAGGGGTTTGTGATAATTCCTCCACCACAGAGTAGTTCTAGGCAGCCCTTGTGTTTGGGTTATGAGAAGCTTTTTTAAATGCACCTTTTGGAATGTGTGTCATTGTTTCTCCCAACGTCTTCTCAATCTGTAGAGGAAGAGACGAGAGGTAAACTTATTTACCCTTCTCAGAAGCACTTGGTTTACTATAGTCGTGCGCTCTAGTTGATATAAAAGCATCACCCCTAACCATATAAACGTTCATGGATGCAGGGTTGTTTGGAGGTGGGTAGGTTTCTTGGTTGCCCTCTTCCGTGCTTGCAGAGGCTTGAGTTAGATTTTGCCCATGTTGAAATGGATTAATCAACAATGCATGTTGTTGCTGCATGACACATTTTTGGGCCTCTGCAAGTCGAGGACATAGATGGGTCGGGTGGTCTTCCACACACAAGTTGCATGGATACCTCACCTTCCGTTTTTCAATGTTGTCCCTGCCAGCATTATCATTGGGTTTTTTGTCCCCCTTACCCTTCTTTCGTTGTTTTTTCTTTTCTTCAGGCTACTGGGTGGCCTTTGGGTTAGTCGACTGCACTGTGTGTACTTCCGACGTTTTGGTAGGGGGAGCATCCAAAGCAGTAGTTTGGCTAGCCGTTGTTTGTTGTATAGATAACTGCTGCAACTGCTTCATCAATTGCTCAACGGGCTTTATTTGTGTTGAACCAAAAATACCATTGGCATGTGGTCTAGCTCTCTGTATAGTTTTATCCAGTATTGAACATGGCGCATCTAGCAAGATGTTGTATAATAAATCAGCCTAAGAATAGATGAGCTCAAACTGTTGAGCCTTCATGATGGAATCTTCTTCGGAGAAAGCTCTGGAAGTCGCGACGTCTTTGGATAACTGGGAGACCAAAGACTTAAGGAACCACTCAAGCAAGAATGCTAGTGGGACTGGTAGCTTGATTAAACTCTTCCAGCATCTCCATTCTCGGATGTGATCAGAGATATGGTCCACTGTTGTCTGTTCAAAATTGGCATGCAACTCTGTGCCATCGTCATATCTCACAGGTAACTAGAAATGGTTTAGGAAAGCCATTGCCAGTTCACCAAAAGAAGAGTATCTTGAGCGATCGAGCTCAATGTACCATTTCTCGGCACTCCCAATGAGAGTACGTTGAAACAATCGCAATTGTATGGAGTCATATTTCAATGAGTTAGATGAGCACCAAATATGGAAGGTAGTCACATAATCTCCTGGATCTTCATTAGACTTGGCTTCAAACTTTGGAGTGTCTGAAGGAAACTTCATTGGCATAGGAGGCCAATGCGGATCGTGACAAATAGGGTCATTCAACAACCTTGTCAAATCTGGCAAGTGTAAAGTCACCAAGAAAGGTAGTTTGGGTTATTGGTGATAACCTGGGAAAAAGGGGCCTGGAGTTTGACTGGCACCAGGGTGCTAGGAAAAGTTTGGTTGTTGGCCCGGATTCTGGTAGAAACCATGGCCCTGGCCAACGTAAGGATTTTGCATATGTGGAGACATCATCGGCTGATTTCCCAAATAGGACATAGATTGTTGGGCATGCATTATATTCAAAGGACTTTGGGAAGGATTACCCCATGCCGGTCCTGTGGGGATAGGCATAGTAGTTTGTACAGGGTTCCATTGATTGTGGAAAGAATTATCCCAGATCAGCATTCCGAATGAGGGAATGGATCCCTGCCCTGAATTCCAAGGTCCTGCTAGGTTTTCCCCCTGTGCAGGAATAGTACCTTGCATAGGAGTAGATTTTCCAAAAATGGGGTTGCCCCCAGTTGGGAAAGCGGCTGACGAGAAGGTGTTGTTACCAAATGTTTTGTTCCAAGAAAACGGTGTCAAACCTACCGGCATACTATGCGAAGGTGGTCCTTGACTCCCTGCTCCAAATAAACTATTGTGTCTAGGTTGCCCGACGGATTGCTGATGCAATCCACCGAGTGAAGGGGACAAAGGAGGGATATGACCTCCTCCATAAGGGAAAGCATTAAAAGGAGAAAAAGTGCCCCCCATGTGACCTTGCAGAGGAGCGCTAGAGCTCCCTGCCCCCCAGACCCAAAGTCTGTAAAGTGGAGTAGGAAGGTACAGGACTTGTACCCCAACTAGGCATCCCATATGGGAACGGAGGGCCTGTCGCACCTGGTGTGAAAGGGGTTGTGGCCGCCGCCAAGGATGGGATCGGACCACTATGCAAAGTAGTTGCGGTCAAGGCCATGGTGGCTCGGGCCGATGACGGTGGGTTAGGAGATGAAATCTCTCCTGTGGTGACAATCGTAGTGGGAATTGAAGAATTCCCATAAGTAGTAACAACATTTGTTTCCATTGTTGTGTGCAACACTGTCTGGCGCTCGTAAAATTGAATTAGTACAATGAAAGGAGCCATGAAATCAGTGGTTGGGGTTTCAACCGGGCCAAGAGCGGTTGCTTCAAGGTCCAAAATGGTCGATTCCTCCAGGGTTTGGTCAGGCACAATGGTTTGTAACCTGATCGCTTCAAAAGACCCTTGTTGGTCTAGCTTTCGCCTTAATGGTGGCGGGGGTGGCTCCAGTGTAATCGGTGCCAGGCCAAGAAGCCTTCATGACCGGTGGAGCTCAGGATCCTCCACTGTGTGAGAAGATCCAAGACACTCTAAGGTAGTCTAAACGTTCAAAAGGAACACACACTAGAAAAAGTCCCTAGAAGATAAGACAGGCAAACACTAAATTAATTGGAAGAACAGTTACAACAACCAACACTAGAGCAACTTACCGGTTCAAGTGAAAATCGAAAACGGAGGCACCCTTTGGGTATACTCTGCAAAGCATGGCTCGATGTCTGTCCTAGGTACCATGGTATACCCCCGCAGTCACCTGTGTATGTCCCTGAAAAAGATTGGCAACTAGGTTTCTAGCGTGCGAACAGTGACCAAGCGGGTACAGTCGAAAGTCGGGTAGACCACAATGAGCAGGGTATCGAGCCCGAAACCTGTCAAGGATATTGAGAGAAAATGGTCTGGAAGACAACTGAGGAACTCGAACGGATTCGATACCCACGAAGCCCCATGGAAAATTCAAACAACGGAATCTCAAAACAAGCCATCTATATGTGTTCTCCACTACGATTGGTCCAGCTTTGGAGGGGTTATCTCTGCTACCTTTTCGCACGCAACCTCGTGTTTATCCCATGTGTTAGAGGGGGGTCCCAGATAAATTTCACGACACTGAACTTAGACACTCCCTAAATCAGACTCCATTGTTTGATTTTAAAAGGCCTTGAAGAGTTTCCTCTCCAACCTAATCCAAGGCCCTAATCCTGAACTAGTTGATGAACCCTACAAACATAAAAGTCTAGTAGATTTTAAATTTAGCGTTAATTTTATGGATTTTTCTTACGTCAAGGGGTATGAAAGTGAAACTGATGATGTGTAAAAGACAAAAGAAAAAAATGAGTAAAAGCTAGAAACAAAAAAAAAATTATTAATGCAAAATTTCAACAACTTTTCAAAAAAAAAAAAATTTAACTTTTCTAAGATTTTGGACAGCAAACTCAAAGGAATTTCACTCGACTACGAGCTACTTATAATCTAAGTGAACTGCAAAAACTTATGAAATAAACGACTTTTCCCTGACTAATAATGCAGAAACACACTCTTCAACCAAATAAGAAAATGAAAAGAGATTTTTTTTTAATTTAAATGCTTGATAAAGCAGAAAGGAAAAATACCAACAAGCAAAAACCAAGAAAAACAATTCTGGCCTAATCGCAGATCGCAAAGAATCAGATCAAAAATCACACACTAGCAATTTTAAAAAATACTGACTCTCACACTTGTCTAAAAACCTTAAAAAATTCTTTTATTTTTATGAAAACTTTTTAAATGAGAAAAAGAAAGCTAAGTGTAAGATTAATCATAAGCTACTAACTGCTCAGACAGAGATTCAAACACCTGAGAGGAATAATTCTTATCAAGGGAAAGGATGACTGCCTTACCCTCAACAACAAGTACCATGTACAAGCACGCGACTGTCACTCTAACAGCACGCGTGCGAACGCGCACTGGATAGAGACAGAGGGCGTGTACACGCGGGCTGACCTTGTACAGGCTGTGTGTATATCTAAACTTTGAGAAGAATGAAAATAGACAGACAAAACCAGGAAGATACCACTGATATTGATAACCAAGATCCCTTGAAAGGTTTGGGCACTCTTTTTAATAGAAAAACAAATAATGTAAGGAAAAAATGATAAAGCAAAAACAATCTGAGATAGGACTGCAAACCAACAAGACTCAGATAGAATTCCAGAAGACCCCCTAAGAATGTTTGATTCTGACAGGGAAGAGGATGACTACCTCAGAAGTCCTCTGAACTCTGCATGCTACTGCTACTTCTTCAGCTAGCGTTCACACGCGGGCTGTAAGAGAGTAGGGGGTGGGTACACGCGTGCAGAACTTATGCAGGCCGCGTGTACCTCTGTGGGTCCCAAAAAAACACAGTCAAGCAAAAGACAGGGAAAGATGCTATGGAAAACCAGACTTCCTGCTAGCTCAGACCTTACAAAAAGTAAAAAAAAAAAAACAGGCAAGCAAAACTAGTCTTTAAAACTACCCAAAAACTAAATAAAATTCTAGGAACCCTAGAGAGTCTTCCCAGTATGGTCGCCAATTCTGTTGTGAGGGAAATCTCCCTATGGACTAGCAAATAGAGTTCAGACTTTGCATGCAGATATGACCGAAGAGAAACTACTTTCTACCTTCATTCCTAGATTTAAATCCCATTTTCTTAGTAAATGCATGGAAAGATCAACCTACCTCGTTCCCGACGTTTGATGTTGATCCTTCATTGTACTTGATTACTTATTCGCAATACTCCTTCCAAAGATGACCTACATCCAAGACAAGCAATAACTACGCATGCATCCTACTTATATACTAACGGGTTAGAAATCCAAAACATGTACTAATCAAACTATAAAAGTTTATGAATTGGGACGGGAAAAGCATTTTCTTTATTACTTTGAATGAGTCAACTTACAAAAGTTGAGACCAACCACCGCTCCTCGAACCTGATCCTGGGCTCCTCTTCGACTGTCCTCCAACTGCTTTTCTTTGAATCTCCTTCAGCACAAGGAAAGGCTAAAGGGTTGGGACAATGGGAATACGTAAATGCGCAGAGTTTTTTTTCTATATTTTTCCTCCTTTTAAATGGGACCCCTACCCCTTATTTTATAGGCTAGAAGGAGCTAGGTATTTGGACAAACCATCGGCCATGCATGGCTGGGAGTTTCAGTTAACTCACACATATCTTTTGTGTTTCGTCGGCAACTTTCCTTTTTTCGTGCTTTTGTCGGTCCACACGGCCTGTTTTGGGTCAGCCAGCATGTACATGCATGCAATAATGTAGTAGGGCGCGTGGGCCTTTATAAAAGAGGATTTTCAAAGAGTTCTTCAATAGTGCTTTGGTAAAGAAGGGATATGAGTTGGTCTGATGCCAGGTAAGCATGTGTGGTGCAATTTAGGGTTATAACAGCGTCTGCATCTTGAATTTCCAGTTAATGAAGTTCAATGCATCTAACTTGTTGGCTTCGTTGAGGTAGGTCTCTGCCAGCGGATTCGCCATCGCTGCAAAATCTCGACTCTCAACTTTCACACACAAAATCTCACAAATAATATTCTCTTGAATAAACTTTAATATCCACTTATACTTCAAAATTATCCACTTTGAATAAAAATTCACTTTTAATAAACTCCAAAATAAAACCCACTTTTAAGTAATAATTCCACCTCTATGATCTTTAATAAGAAGACTCCAGCTTTAGAGAAAGGATTTCAACTTCCACCTACAGATAAAAGAAATATGTTTGGATAGGTATGTTGGTAGTGGGCCATAACGTTTCCTTACGTTCAAATTGCTCTCTCTTAAAAAACTATCATAGTAAAAATGTTCTGCTCGGTAGGGTATCTATTTTGCAACGGATTCATCAAAAAGTGCTCAGAAAATCTATACGCAAGGCAACAACAAACTCTTTCTTTGTGAAGTTCTTCTTGGCAGAACATGGACGTAAGTGTCTTTGGTTCTAGGAATTTCCCCTTCTATTGAAATCAAACAACATGTTAGTTTTAACTACCAGCACGGATCCATTTTTAAACATCAGATCTATTATTTGTCCAGAGTAGCAAATTCCAAAAGGTAGTTTTGATGAAGTGGAGGTAGGCATCTCCAGGAATTTGATACCTTCTCAAAGCATAATAGATTGGATAATCTCTTCCCCATTAAAAACATTGCAATGAAACATCAAATAGAGAATGGTTCTAGGCACAATTGACATTTTTTCACGTCACCACTGATCAGACAGATATTGGAATAAGCTTCTTGCCATGGATGTTATGCTTATAGCTTCCTTTTTACATAGCTTATAGATATAGCATGGTTAGACATGGAAAATTTATGTGATTCAAAATTTGTTGGGAAATTATTTTTACAGAGTTCAGAAAGCTGAACCTAAACTGGATAAGGGGATAATCAATAAGAAAGGATCCAATAAAAATAGAATAATGCTATATCTAAATTTTAATTTTAAAAAGATGTTAAAATTGTATATATGTATTTTCAATTTTGTTTCTCATTTTCTAATGGAATATTTATGGATATTAAAGTTTCAGTTTTGTGTTAAATATATTTACGTAATTATTAGCACAAATTAAATTAGTAATTTCAATATTATAGTTGTTGCAATAGGAGAACCATTGTCCTCTATTTACCTTCAATTTTATTGAAATAAGATTTAAAATGTATCAATATCTCTATACATTGTAATCTAAAGTATCATTGTAATCTAAAATATTTTTTATATTTTTTTAATATATATTATTGTTGCTCTCAACTTCAAGTTTCCTGTAAATTTGAGAGAAACTTTTACTCTTTCCAGACACTCGTATCCATGTTTCGGAAACTCGTACAACATAAATTTTAACCCATGTTTTATAAGTTTCAAACAAAAATATATATTTGTGACATAAACAGAAGTTGTTTTGTTAACTTCCAAAATTTAAATTGTAAAACATTATTGATTCCAGTAAAACAATAATAATTGTAAAAGGTGTTTAAAATGTTTTTAATATATTCATGCTCTATGAACTTTCAATTTTTTTTCCAAATGATATACAATTAATTTTTAAAATGATTTTAATTTCAAAATAATAATTTAATTAAATAGTTGATTTTAATGATTTTGAATTTTCAAATTAAAAAGTATAATTAAAATATTATATATTTTAAAAATGAGAGACCCAAGCACACTAGGGGAGAATAGGGAGGGTTGATTGGTCAAAGTTTATTTTTGGATTGTTAGTGCTAAGTGGGTTAAAACAATAAAATTTTTAAATGCCTGGAATTCCAAATTCTATTAAATTCTATTAAGAAAAAATGTGTCTCCCATGTTGAGAGTAGAGTAATTGGAAAATTCAACAAAATATAGTTTAGTTCAAAGTTCACTATAAAAATGTTTAAAAAAGTAAAAGTTTTCTCAATTAAAAGACTTTCTTCAACATATTTCTTATTATTATATTTTTTTCTCAAGGGTAGAAAATGTAGATCTCGGGCACTTTGTTGCAACTCAGATTTTTGCTTTATCAATGACCACCTCTTGGAAGAACCCTTGATTGATTTGTTGTTGATCTATGTGTGGATTCTATTGTTAGTAGGATTTTCATGTTGTAGGCTTGTTTTCCCAATGGTAGAACTCTTGACCATGGCTTCATCCTATCATCCTTCAACTATTACCACCTTAGCCCATGAATAAATGTAGGAGGTTTCCCTCCACTTGAATACATCCTTGTTAAACGACATAGTCTAAACATTGGACGCATTTTATCATTTTTGGTAACCATCATTAGAATTTGGTGATATAATTATTGGTGAAATCATAGTTTTTCGTTGCTTAAATTACATTTTTTAATGCATAATGGATTTGACGCCCTAAAAACCTTTGGAGCACTTGGATTATGCAGATCTGAAATCTACAATGCCAACAATTTCCAATCAGATTTTGGGAAAAATTGATAAAAAAAATGGTAAAAAACGTAGAAAGTTTAGACTACGTCTTGTCAAACCAATATATGAAGAAGATAGAGGCTCTATCTTTCCCTATTTTGACACCAGAACCGTGATAGAAAGTATCCATACCCATGAAAAGACCTTTGATTGGAAAGTTCAATACATTGTGGCCAAGTCTTGTTTTGATTGAAAATTGTGTTTTGGAATATTTGATCCATGTGGATACTAGTGGCCATCGACCTTTTCCATTGATTCATAATGGTTTTACATCTTGGAAATGCTTCTACAAGTTTGCAAGCTCTGAACCTTCGATGTCATTTGGGAGAAAACCCAAATGACATAACCATCCTTGTGATGTATCGTGGACAAGTATGGATCTATAATATCTGAAGAAATAGTTGTTGCTTTAACTGAATAGTATGATATGCTATCATGATGAAAGTATGGTTAAGATATTGTATGATTTAGATGGGAGATTAGCAGTCCAGAACCAGATATTCCTAGTCAGAAAGGTAGTGGATACAAGTTGTACAAAAATTTGAAACTAAAATGCCTGGAAAGGTTTTTTGAAAGGCATTTTCGAAGGATATTATATGACATTTAATCACATGGGATCTTAATTTTTTCTTATTTTTCACTGGCAAAGAGTTGAGTGTTCTTTGCACCCTTTTTGGCAGGTATCTTTGTTGAAGGAGATGTTAGAAAAGTACCCGAGTGTTAAATAAGTTCAAGTTCATACAATTGATCGATTCCAAGAGCCCACATTATCCTTTTTGCTATTTTTTGTGTTTACTGCAAAATGTTTCCATTTCTTCTAACCAGTTTGGTGGCAGGGTGCAGAAAATAAAATGGTTGTGGTATCATTGGTACGATCCAACGAGGATGGAGATATTGGGTTTGAATTGGGCAGAGGAAAAAAAAAAACACTCACCAGACTGAAAACAGACTTGATATTTCCTTGCTTGAAAACAATTACAATCACCTCTTATTTATTGAGGTCTGTGGAAGGATCCCGAAGATCCAGAGAATTCTTGGAGCCATGCAAGTGTCGGTGGATATGTCGGTGGATGAACAGTAACTGGTGGTTGATGGAAGATTCAATTTTAAATGTGGTTGTTAGAAATTAATCCAACCAACACTCCCCCCTAATTTCTACTACTAATTACATCAATATTTATAATGCCCAAAGCTTTTCTAAAATAATCAAATTGGTCTTGTGCTAAAGCCTTTGTAAATATGTCTGCAAGTTTCTCCTTTGATATGCAATGTTGTAGGATGAGTTCTCCATTGTTGACCATTTCTCGAATGAAGTGATATCTAGTGTCAATGCGCTTTGTCCTCTTGTGAAAAACATGATTCTTTGATAGTGCAATGGTGTACTTGTTGTCACAATAGATTGTAGTAGGATCCTCTTTCTTATGCATTAGATCCTTCAAAATTCTTCCCATCCAAACTGCTTGACATGTTGTTGATGTACCTACTACATACTTTGCTTATGTTGATGAGATTGTCACTATTGGTTGTTTTTTTATGCCCATGCCACAACTCTTGTTCCAAGATGAAATGCATATCCAAATATTCTCTTTCTGTCATCAATACTCCCTACAAAATCACTAGTTGTGTATCCAACCAACTGCAAATTATTTGAAGTAGAATACAATATGCCATGATTCATAGTTCCTGCAATGTATCATAGTAACCTTTTTCTTGCTTGATAATGTGAATTCTTTGGTGTATCCATGAATCTATAAATCAAACCGACTCCATGCATTATATCTAGCCTAGTTGTTGTGAGATACATCAAACTTCCAACCAATTTTATGAATATGATTGAATCAAAATCCATCTCATTTTGTTCTCTACTTAGTTTTGTGCCAATTGCCACAGGTGTAGAAATTGGACTGAAATTTATCATTCTAAACCTTTTTAAAACATCTTTTGCATATTTACTTTGACAAATGAAAATTCCCTTATCATTTTGTGTGACTTCAATGCCAAGAAAATATTTCATTAACCCCAAGTTTGTCATCTCAAATTCCTTCTCCATTGTTGTTTTAAACATATCAATAGAGAGATTACCTGTATAGATCAAATCATCAACATATAGGAAAACAATCAATATATAACCTTGTTCATTGACTTTGGTGTATAATGTAGGCTCACTAGTGCTTCTTATGAATTCATTTTTTATCCTGTATGAATATATCATGCTATACCATGCTCCCAGTGCTTGCTTCAATCCATAAAGTGCCTTCTTCAACCTGTAAACCTTGACTTCGTGTCCTTTTACTTCATATCCAAGTGGTTGTTGCACATAGACTTCTTCTTCTAAATATCCATTCAAGAAGGTTGATTTGACATCCATTTGATAAACTTTCCAATTGTGTTGAGCTGCAATAGCTAGTACCATCCTAATTGTGTCAAGTCTTGCTATGGGTGAAAATGTTTCATTGCAACCAACTCCATATTCTTGTGTAAATCCTTTAACTACTAATCTTTCCTTATATTTTTCAACTTCTCCATTTTCCTTATATTTAGTTTATAAACCCATTTCACACCTATGCATTCTTTCTCCTTAGGTAAATCAACTAGATCCTATGTATCATTTTTTTAATAGATTCCATTTCATCATTCATTGTATTAATCCAACGTTCTTCCTTAATTGCATCTTCAAAATATATAGGATCTTGAGTAAATAAAGAAAAATTAGATTGCAAATCTATCCTATCTCCTTGATCATATATTTCTTGCAAGCTTATAGTCTTTTTGCCTCTTAATCTTGGTCTTAATGATTCAAGTGTAGGATTTGAGTCATTACTTACTTGTGAACTTGATGATTCTCCTTGCTCAACTTGTCTTTGTGAGTTTTCTTCTTGTGGAATTCTTGATGGTATTCCTCCCTGCTCATTTGATTGTTTTCTTCTCCTTGACCTTTTTCTTCTTGTTCTTCATATGGTATTGTTGTTGTACTTGTAATTGTCTTGTCTATATTGTCATCCCATGAGTCTTCCTCTTTGAATACAACACCTCTACTTACAATGAATTTCTTGGTTATAGGATTAAACAACTTATATGCCTTAGATTGTTCATCATAACCAATAAAAATGGATTTTTCACTTTTATCATCCAAGTTACTCCTTGTTTCTTTAGGCACATGTGCATATGCAATACAACCAAATTCTTTAAAATGAGAAACGCTATGATGCTTACCACTCTATGCTTGTTGAGGAATCATGTCCTTCACAATCTTTGTTGGACTCATGATGTTAAATATATAAACTGCACAAGCTACTGCTTCAGCCCAATATTCATTAGATAGATTCTTGCCTTTCAACATGCTTCTTGCCATCTCCATTATTGTACGATTCTTTCACTCTGCAACACCATTGTGTTGAGGTTTATAGCTTGTAGTGAACTGCTTCTTTATTCCATGATACCTGCAATACTCCAAAAACTCATTTGACTTGTATTCTCCTCCTTTATCTGATCTCAATATCTTAATGGATAGACCACTATGTTTCTCAACCAATGCCTTGAATTCCTTAAACTTGTCAAATATTTCAGATTTGTGTTTGAGGAAATAGACCCATGTTTTTATACTATAATCATCAATGAATGTTAGAAAATATATGCTCCCCCCTAATGATGGTGTTTGCATTGGACCACATAAATTTGTATGCACAATTTCTAAAGGTTCCCAAGCTCTATATGACATATATTTTGGAAAGATTTTCCTATGTTGCTTGGCCAAAATACAACTTTCACATGAACTTATTGGTCCTTGAATAGGTGGTAAACCTCTTACCATTTCCTTTCTTTGCAACAAACACAATCCTTTGAATTTTATATGGCCATACCTCAAGTTCCATACCCATGCTTGATCTTGACTTGATGCCTTGAAACTTGCTCCAATTTTCTACATCATTTCACTTTTCATGCAAAGTGGGAACATTTTGTTGTTTGTCATTTCAATATTTGCAATCACCATTTTACTAGGAGGAATATCAAATATAGTGCATACATTATTTTCAAAAGCAACTCCATAACCCTTTTGATTAAGTTGTCCCACACTTATGAGATTATGCTTCAAACCAGGTACAAAATAAACATCAGGAATAGTTTTCTTTCCAGTCTTTGTTATTACATTAATTGCACCTTTTCCCATGACTTCTACAATGTTATCATTACCCAATTTAATTTGTGATTTAACTGATGTATCAAAATTATGTGGTTGAAGAATGATGATAAGTAATGAAAGTAGAATGAAGAGCAATTTAGGTCAAATATGTTATATATATTGCATTAAATCATATTTGATACAAACCTTGATCCTAGCATAACATTAACCTTAACGTAATCTTAAATTTTTTTGATTGATTTGGAAAATAATTAATGTAATAATAAAACTTGTACTAGGGTTAAGGTTTGTATCAAGTATGATTTAATGCAAAATCTATAACAAATTTGACCTAAATATCAGCCATATAATTTGTAGTTGTGTTAGTTAAACATCTTATAACATTTTTGTAATATTCCCACTAATATCTCATCACTAATTAAATTTATATTAGCTACTCTACCACAATTGGAATTCCAATGACATAGAAACAATTAAAAAATATTTCCAATATCCTGCAATAAAAGATTTATGCTTCTTTTGTTCCATGTTCAAATCTATCATATGGTTCCACGGATGGGGTGACACTTGGAGTACATGCGTCAATGGATGGGGCAGATACAAGGGCAGTTAAATCCCCTCACTGCCACCCTCCTCCCCTGTCCAGTTGCGATGTTTAGTTTACATGAATGCCAAGGTTTTGTGCGTTGGGCCTTAATGGAGACTCAGGCTCAACTCCTCATCATGAGTACAAAACCGGTAATTTACATTACTCCAACACTAATGGCTACCAGAGCCATCAACTCCTTCGTCCTCCTGGTCTTTTCGTCCTGTGGGGGATTCTATATCAGGCATCCGACCACTATTCACGGTCTCATTCTTCTTGTTTTTCTCCATGCCCTGGATCGCACCATTGTTGATTTCATTCACCCTGTGCTCTACTTAGCCATGCCTCGTGAGAGATGTAAGCCCCAGCGAGGGCTATCCTATTACAACTGGCTTGGTAGACAAAAACGCTCAGGACCAGCCCCTTTAGCTCTCATCCTAGGTGACAGCTCAGACCACCCACCTTCTTCTGGTTAGAATTGGTATGAAGAGTCTCAACTGAAGCCCAGTGCTTCAATCACAGAGGGTCTCCGTGGAGGCTTCCTGGTGGAAGAAGAAATTTTTCCCAACTAGGAGGAAATTTTGCCTTTCCTGTCATCAACCACCTTGGAGCAACGGTCGGCCACTTGCACCACCACCCCTTTCCAGGAGCCAACCGAGACAGGATGCATTGGGAAGAGGAAATCTTGCTTCAGGAGGAACATTTGGGACAAAATTTGGCTGCCACTATGGAAGAGGACCCTGCCACGGATTTCACCGTTGCAAATGATTTCATCATTTCCACCATGGATGAAGACCCTAGAACAAACGAGTCAAACAATAAAGCTGATGAACAGGCTCACCCGACTCCCAGCTCTTGCAAGATTACGGATTTGGCAGAGAAGCAGCACTACCAGTGCACCCTCAGCAAGCATTTGGATGTCATGTATGACTCCCTATCAAGCGATCCTGAGAAAAGTCGATGTCTGACTTGATGTCATCCTTTCATCTTCCGACTTTGCCAGGATGAACGCTTGGGTTCACCCCATGTCTAGTTCTCTTACAGGTTTTTTCTCAGACTCTAGTTCTAGATTGATAGTTGGTCGAGGCACTCCGTCCACCGCCTTTTCTGATTTCCATGCTTATGGTAGAATAGGTGGCAAGTCCCCATGTTTATTTGTTAACAATTGTCTTTTTTTAAGGTTTAGGAACAATGAACAGTTGTCTTGTTCACACATTCTAGTTTCCACTGGGGTGGCAGAATAGATGGGTGCTATAATGTATACTCAAACATGTGTGTTTTTTGCTAAGGCAAAGTAATACAATATTTTTATTTACCAAAAAAAAAAAAAAAATCTATCATAAGATTGAATTTTTTACCATATATATATTGAGTTTCTAAACATTCAAGAAATATCGATCTGCCTTCTCTTTACATTCAATAAAGAATAGAATCTCGTTAACCTGAGTGTTCGTAGGATATCTGAAACCAAATTTTCAAACTACATACTACACTCTTTTATTATAATAACTTTGATATAAATTATTATCATACACCAGTGCTACTCAAGTGAATTCTTTTATTATAATAAATTTGATATAAATTATTATCATGCACTAGTGCTACGCAGTTAAATTTTTTATTGGCATAGACACTTTTTGTATGATGTCAAGGAGCAGAGAGAGAGGGTGGAGTGTATAAAATACTTGTAGAAACATCACATAAGTCTCAACTAAATTCCCTTAAGCTCCTGCAACTAGTTGTATATGTAAATCAAGGTGTTCAATCTGCTTCTAGGGACCTTAAAATATAAGAGAGATACATGCCAGCACATAAAATGAGCAAAGTTGATGCTACTAAGACTGCACGATTAGAAAATATTGAACGTAGATGTCGACTAGTGGAAGAGGGAATTTCAATTTGTTTCTTTCGAAGTGGATTATTTGGCGAAGGAAAACAACTTACATCATCTTTCTTTACTTTCTTGGATTTCCATTAAGTATGGATTTCCGTTAAGTATAAATTGAAAATTGTGTAGCAAAATTAGATTGTCTCATATCTTCCATTGGTTTTTCTAAATCCTAAATTTACTAAATCTTAAAAATCCTAAATTTTTAAATGAAAATGCACACACAACTAATAAGCAGAGCGCTCAATTCACCCACTCATCAACGAAAACGCAGTAAATGAAAACACACCCACAACTTATAAATGGAGTGGAATGGAAGGTGCTCAATTCACCCACTCACCAACCAATGGACACCTAGTTAAAAGAAGGTGAAGGCTTTCTAGTGAAAAAACTCTAAATAAAAAAACATAAATGTAATAAAAACCCAAATCACACTAAAACACCTAAATTTAAATGCATTAAAACATCTAAATCTAAAGTAAACCATCATCGTTATGTTAACCTACATCTTTTGTCATGCAAGGAAGTTAATCTTTGAAATTAGAGCCTTTCATTTATTGTGACGAAGGTATTGGCCAAGTCTTGTTTTAATTGACAATTGTGTTTTGGAATATTTGATCTATGTGGATACTAGTGGCCATCGACCTTTTCCATTGATTCAGAATGGTTTTACATCATGGGACTGCTGCTACAATTTTGCAAGCTCTAAACCTCCAATGCATTTATCTATGATTTCCTATGCATTTCAGTTGTCATGGCCCCAAATATTTAATTGTGGGGATTTCCAAACACATAGAGTATAGAGTAAGATTTGTAATGGTCCCAGAAAGACCCCATATAGAATTTGTATGTGAACGTTGTGGATCCAAGAAATTGATATATCAACTAGCCTCCTTTGAGGTATGCATTCCTTTTGCCACCGCATTCCCTGGGATCAAGGTTCTGTATATTTAGGGTTTTTGCCTCTTGAGGTTTTATTTTTTATGTTAAAATGCAATTTCATCCTCTTATATCATTTTCTTGTTAATGAACATAAACACATCTCTCATCACATATAAGCTACCACCATTCTAGTCAATTTGTATTATTTTGCATATTGTAGTGTTTTTATGCCATTCATTAATATAATTTGGGTTTCATTGTGACATTGCGCTCTCTATAATAACTCAATGTGATTTAAATCTTCATTTCATTTTCAATGTAATCTAGGTCAGTGGTCTCAAATCAATTTGTGCTCTATTGTTTTTGCATGCATGTCCTTGACAAGGTTGGGGTACAAAGAGTTGGGAATCAAACTAATATGACTTGGTAAACATCACCCTCGTTGGCTCAAGCAACCTCCCATGGTAGGGAAATGGAAAGACATGCAGTAAGAGATTGTATCATTTTGTCACTTGAGGAGTACCTTGCGTAACAAAGGAAGGAAATGATGGATAATTTTTCCTATATTGTTTGACCATTGTGAATGACAATGGAGGAACCTTCAACATGTAGTGATTTCAAAGGTACGATTCCTTTCAAGATACAACTTAACTTTAAAATTCCTTATTTGGAGGGTAGAAATATGTTGATAATTTGGATAAGTGATTAAGGCTTTTACTAGAGGGAAATTATTACTCTGATAGAAAAAATTTGATGTTGAGAAGATCACTTTCTCACTTAGTAAGTCTCTTCCTCATGTCAAATATTGGTGGGACACTTAGTGGGTTCAACTTGTTGGAGATGAGTCTACACCATTTAAAATATAATTCACTTGGGTGACATTTTTTTATTCCCTCAAAGATGAATTTTACCCTATTGGAAACTACAATAACTGATATATAAGATGGATAACTTGTGTTAGGAGAGAGACAAGATGGTGTCAGAGTACAGCAATATCTACCATACCTTGCACTCAATTTTGGGTATCAAAGAGTCTGAGTGACACTTGGTTCAAAAATATTGCAATGGTCTACATAGCTACATCCAAATAAAGATAGAGTTATTGGACATCTCCTCAGTAGGAAGCACTTATTAGTGTGTTGTCAAGATCGAACAAAAAATTACACAGAAAAGTAAGAGGGAGTTTGGGTTTGAAAATGTGCCACAATAAACACATGGTGAAGGTGGACCTAACTCACAAAATGAAGGACAAAGCAACAATAGCAAACCTCAAGGAACGAATCCACACTGCAAGCAAAGAAGGGTAATGAGAAGTCGAAGAAGGACCTTGGAAATGGTAGAAACACAATATTGATGAACACTACTTCAAGCAATGATTGTGGGCCAAGTTGAAAGCCTCAAAATTGGATTCCAGCACATAATTGTATTCAAATTCAAATAAGGGAAAATGGATTATCGACATGGAATCCAATTTTTCTATCACTACTACAAAGCTCCAATAAGAAGAGCTTAGGGAAAGTGAGCACCTAAGGAAGTTGAGTCGAGGATGAGACATATGCATTAGTTAACAATTCCAATTGAACTACTACATCAATCACTCCATAGATGAGGTACTATGTGATGTTTCCCCAATTGGAGTTTGTGATGTTTTTTTAGGACCATTATATATATGTGCAAACAACACATTGTTTACGAGTTTAGGTCTTGTTGTGTCATTATTATTTTGGGAGGTCAACTCAATTTGGTAGTACAAGACATAGTTTTGACTACCTTAGCTTATTTTCTCTCAGCAAAGTAGTGTAGAAAGGTAATGTTTGGAAATAGGGATTTGTGCTACTCATAATTTGATCAAAAGGAGAATAAAATATCATTGTAACAACAAGGGCCTTTGTGTGGGGTATTTTTACAAAATAGAAGCAAGGAAACAATGTAGTTGAAGATTGAAAATATATTTTTGCCTCATCTATAGGGTGTTTTTTCATTGTCAGGGGAAACATGCAATTGATTTGACAACTAGTGCTTATCTAATTGGCCTAGTGTATAGAAGCTCTTATGAAAAATGAAGAAATGAAACACTATACTCAAGAGATAATGCAAAAGGGACATATTTGACCAAGCTCCTCATCTTGTGGAAGCCCAATTGTGCTAGTTTAGAAAAATGACAAAACAAGGAAACTTGATGTTGATCATACAGACCTAAACAAATGTATAGTCATGAATTGATATCCAATCCCTTAGATTGATGATCTTCTTTGTTATCAACCTAATTTTGATCACCTACATAGTTTTGAGTAATTTCATTCAGAAATGTCACCACAACAATTATAACCCTCATTTCCATCATCATGTGACCTCAATTATATTTTTTTGAGCCAATTCAAATCTTAATTTGGCCAAAATTGACCTAGCACACTATTTTCCTCATTTTGTGTGCAGTAGCATGTATAAAATTCATTAAAATTTTCACCGTTGTCCTAAAATAAATAATAAAAAATATTTTGTCAGTGCATTAATGGTTGTGTACTTTCCAAAACTATGTAGTGGGTACATGTGGACATTCACAAACCTTTACTTTCATTAATAGAGTTTGATCTGCCCTTGTTTAACAATTATTATCCTATTATATCATTAATGCATTAGGATAAGTTTGCATGGAAATTTCTTCATTGTTATTTAAGACACTAGCCTCTATCCCTCTACCATTGAGAGTTTCCTCATTCTTCGACCAAGATTTTATTTGGAGCTTGTTTCAAGTGCACAAGGAGATTAAGGACCCATCCCAAGGACAGCGTTTGGATCCCACCTAGTGACATGAAAGCGTCTCCCTAGTTGTTGTAAGTCATATTTTCATTGAAATAATAAAGAATGATTATTTTTTCATTCTATATTGTGTTGTGGATGCTAGATATTAATAATTGAATCCATTGCTTATTGATTTTATCTTGTTCATTCATAAGGTAGTTTATGGAGTTGCATGAACAAAATTGTTTTCCCTATACTTTCATTTTATTTATATTTTAAGAACAAATCTGCTTAGAGTAGGGATTTTTGCACACTTTTGTGACAAAAACCCACCAACGTTCTTCATCAACACAAAGAGGCCAAATTTTTCAGTAAGATTGATCTAAAGTCAAGGTATCATGAAGTGACAATTGAACAAACTAATGTATGGACGAAAAAATTCAAGTCCAAATAAGGCCTCTTCGAGTGGTCATTCATGCCTTTCAACTTGGATAATGCCAAGTTAACAATGTTCATAAGGATGATGGAAAATATCCTATGGTCATTCACAAATTTAATTAAGGTTATATATTTGGATTATATCCTCATCTTTGACAAATCTTGGGTAGAGAATTTGTGACATGTTTCATGGGTTCTGAGAACCATATGATACCACAAGTTATGTTTCAATCTAGAGAAATGTCCATTCGATGAAAAAATAATTTGGTGTCTAAGACACATCATGGATGAACGTAGTGTGAATGTGTATCTAGTGAAGATCCAAGTCATTGATTATTGGTCAACCCTAAAGACACTAACTAATATTCTTGAATATTATGGGCTTTGTGAACTTCTACTGCAAGACACTAACTAATATTCTCTTATATCATTTGGCCCCTAAGCCGAGTGACCAAAGGTGGATCCAAAACCAAGTTTGATTGGGATGAGTCACAACAGAAAGAATTTGAGGATCTAAAACACTACCCATATTCATCATCGATGCTCATTCCATTAGACTTTGTTGGTTTTAAACTAGTGAACAACTCTGTGCTACTGACCCAGGGTTTGTATCTTTCAGGGTACCAACAAAGCCTAAAACTATCGGCCCTTATGGTGAACTAGAAGGCAACACAGCACACAGAATGCACTGCGGAGTCTCACCTGAGATAGCTTTAAATGGGTGGTTGTAAGACTCGGGTGTTTACAACCTAGGATTGAGTATGAGATAGAGGATCTGCATTCTGAGCCATTACTTATTATTTGTATTAAAAATTATTGTTATTTCCCTTACTGTTATGACCTTCGATATATATTTTCTTTATATGCATCAGCAATTTACTAAACAGCATAATAACTCATTATGTTACTGCATTCAACATTTAACTAACAAAAGTAGACAAAGATATGCATGCATTCATCACATTACACAGGTATTACCGTGGTTCACCCCCTCTCGGGGCTACGTCCACAAATATTTGGCTCTTGTCTCTCTTATTATGGTAGTTCTGCAATTCTCGCGCCTCGCACTTACAATTCTCCCTAGATCGATAAGATCACTATGAGGCGAACTAGATCACACCAAGATCCTCAACCTGTGATCTAATCCTCGAGATCTACCTTCTTCCTTCCGTTTGGATCACTTTCTTACAAAAATAGTTCTCTTATCAGACGCTATATAAAAATGAGCTCAACTCTACAGCAGTAGTAAAGCTCAACCTTCGCAAAATCTCTCTGAACCTCTTTTAGATACCTGCGTATCCATATTTATATCTATCAGGATATTCAGTCATTTACACAAAAACTCTTACAGAAACCCTAACTCTACTGTCGTTAGGTCTTCCTTCTCCACATGCGTTCGCTTCTTCATTCCATTTGTTGCCTCCTTCTTGCATGTGCGCATGTTGTGCTTCTTTCCAATTGTCGCTTTCCTCCTACACGCTTTCTTTCCCATGATTTCTCTTCCAGCTGTCATTCTCTTCGTGCACACTTTCTTTCCCACAATTTCTCTTCCAGTTGTCATTCTTCTTCATGCACGCTTTCTTTCCCATTTCGTCCTGCTGCCAACAGGCCCCCAACATTGACATGTGACTCGTCCCAAGTCACCTAATCTTTCTAAGATGCCTCGATCTCCTCAGTGATCATATGGAACTTTTCCCTTAGCTCTGTTGTTGTTGTCAATTCTTGCGTGGTCATCTCCTTAATGGTTTCTACTACCTAAATGGCCACTTCATTGCTCAATAGTCCTGTGCATTCTTCCTAGGTTTGTGCCATCTGTTCTCTATCCGCTTATGCCTATGCGAGTACTTCTACTACCCTTTCCTGTAACAGTTCTATTTGAGCCTACCGCTCTTGTTTTTGTGTCTGCGTAGTGATGAGTTCTACATTCATCTTCTTCAACTCTTGCGTCCCCTTTATGCATTATGGGATTGGTATGATCTTCTGCTTTTTCTTGAGTTCTTGGATCACTGCATTGATCCTTTCCTCTTCCTTGTCCTAGCTTTGAACCTGTGGATCCTCCTCCAATCTTGTCCAAAGTTGCGTTGCTTTTTCGAGCAAGTCAGTTGTTGTGCTAACCTGTTTCTCCATCTCTTGTATTTGTGTTGTTGTTTCCTACCTCCTTTGCTCCTTTACTGTTGGTGGAGTCGTTGGTGTTAGCTATTCTTGGAGATCCCCAATCTCCTTCTGGTATTGCACAATCTTTTCGATCTTTTCTGTGGTTGGGAGTTTGTTTTCCTCCGCGGTGTTTGGAAGTTTCCCAAAAAAATCTCTGACTCTGTGTTCCAGTTTGTTCCTATGTTCCATCTCCCTCTGAGTTTTGGATTCGGTCTGCTCATACTCTTTTTCCAGCGCTTCCCTCTACCTTGTTTCTTCCTGTAGCTGTTATCAGACTAGTCGGTAGGTGCGAACACTAACTGATCTCCCTAGATCCACCTAGATCTAGAACAAAACACACTAGAACATGACGCTTTCCTTACATTTTAAATATTGAATTTACTAACTAAAGAGGGATAGGTGACATACCATTTAAACGTCACTTCCTCTCACCATCGCCATCCTAGCTCCGTTCCAACGTTCATACAATGATGATCTTGCAAAAGAACGCAACCAACCAAAGTGATATCAATAGAATAAACTCAATATAAACCTATGTATGTGATCAAGGAATCATACAATAAAACAAAACAAGATTTATAGGAAAGAATCATATTACTGTATCATATTAAATGTGAAAGAGAGATTACAACCATGACCTTGATGTCGTAAGATCCCTTCCAACTGTCCTTTATTCCCCACACACTTTCACTCCAAGAATTCTGAGAGCACAAATATGATAATATTCACAATCTATCTTGACAAAGTGGCTCATCTAGCCAAGATAAAAATCTCCAAAACTCAATCCAATCCAAGCTAATCCCAAAAGCTCCAAAGCTAACCGAAGCTAACTTTCTCCATGAGAACTCCTCTCCTTTTATAAGTTGAAGAGGATAAGGTGAGGAGGTTAGGATGATCCCACTAAATCATGAAAGCGAGTAAGATCCAAACCATTTGGATGCCACCTCACCATAAAAGCTTCTCCTTCTAGAAGATTCGAGAAAACGCTTGTTTTTCCCACGTGTAGGCATTCTCGCACCCTTCCTATAGAGCAACCTGTGAACATCTCACACCCTAGATATGGTGCAACCTGCGAGAATTAGGCATTCTCGCACCCTGCCTATATAGCAACCTGTGAACTTCCTTTTTTACAGGGTTTTTACAAGGGAAAATGCAACTTCTTTTCTCAGGAAAAGTTCTTCTCCCTTCTCTCTTCAGGAACTCGGGCCACTAACCCCTCTGAAGGCAACAGATAGGTTTACATCATTAATGGTCATAGGGATGATGAAAATAATGTGTAACAGATATCCCCCCAAAGTATGAAGTTAGAACAGAGTGATAGCTGAAATACTTTGTCGAGTGTGTGTAGGGAACAAGAAATAGTCGGTCGAAAACCTGCCAACAAACAAGGAAATACAGTACAATAATATATCATCACTGAAGTAGGCATTCCCATACTCAGAATACAAATGACTCAAATCATAAATTCCGACATGTGAAGATCCATGTCAAGTAAGACAGGTCATGGCCACCAAACATACACCGTGGATCCATGCCAATATGACTCAAATCTGAACATAGCCACCAAAAATACACTGTGGATCTATGTGTTAAAGACTCAAATTTGAACATATCCACCAGACATACAATGTGGATCTATGCAA